>UELX01006722.1:0-10248 GCA_900480035.1 Eupelmus urozonus | reverse complement strand
CTCTGCTGTGCTGCTGCTGCTGAGGCTCGTCTGCTGTGCTGCTGCTGCTGAGGCTCGTCCTGCACCCGTGCCCCCCCCCCGGGATCTAAACAGAAGAAAAGAGAGAGATGAAATATACGCCGATACGGTTTGTCTCTTTCTTTCTTCTGTAGACAGATCCGGGGGAGCACTGGGACGATTATCCGTCACAAGTTCCTATTACTCTCTTGCGCGATTATTTGCCATATTTGAAAATTCTGCAGAGCTGGCAGTTAAGATTCTCAGAAGGAGATAAAAAGAGACCAGAGATGTTTTTATTGAGACTAGAGGATTGTCTTCTGGCTTCACACATGACATATATCGAATTGTTAGTGGCTATTCCTGGAATCTTGACTCGATAAGCAAGTATATGGTTTAGGACTCATCAAGCAGATATAAGAACGTGGAGTCAGTTTAAGGCGGCCTTAAGAAAGCAGTATTTGTTCGACAAGCTTCGAGCCAGAACGCAGGGTTATAAGAAGAAGATTACGCATTATCTGCTGAATTTCTGCCAGATTGTTGGTTATTTTAAGAGACCTCCACTTTTTCGTGAATGGCTGAGGATAGCGTACCATAATTTGTTGTCAGAGTACCTGGAGTACATGGTGAATAAGAGGATAGATAGCTTTAAAGCGACGGAAACCTATGGTCGGCGGTATGTGAGGTAATTGGAGGCCAAGGCTCGTTATCGGCCACCACCGCCCAAAGAAAAGCACCGCATTCCTTCTGCTGCATATGTTTGCCCAGTTAAACACGCCAAGATGGCATTAACTCGGGAAGTCGTCGAAGTCGAGTCCGAATTAGTAGGAGAGTCGCCACAGCCGTTTGAGTCGCAGAAGACGAGCAGCCAGAGAAAAACTAACTCAGCTGCTGAGGTCTCTGCAATTCAGGAGACTCAGTAGGCAATTGCTCCAGCTATCGACAGCGGCGGGAATTGGTCGAGCCAAAACAATTACCCGAGGAACAACGGGGGTAATAGGCGTTTTGGTCAATGGCCAAATCGACAGAATTCGCGTCCGTTTAACAGCTTCAATAATGGCCAGGGACAGCAGCAGTCGAGTCAGAATGGTTAGGATCAGAATGGTCAATTTGTCGGGGCGAGTTATGCTTGTAATGGGGTGGGACATCAAGCAGGTGATTTTCCGAATCCTGAATGTGATAAGTGTCATCAGAGGGATCATCGCGCGAATCAATGCCAGCAGAAAGGTATCCAGTCAGAAGGTGGTCTGGAATCGGCTGAGTTGCATTGTCAGTGGTGTTCGACGCCTGGGGTGGAGTTGAAGAATCGTCCTAAGTACGTCAACAACGTGACCGAATTAGAAAACTCCAGCGCGGGGGTGTTAACAGGGGCTCCGCCCTCCGCGAATCAATCATAGAGGGTTCAATTGATCGTGAGTGGTTGCTAGAGAAATATATTGTGACGGAGACTTCCCGAACTCCAGTTAAGGCTCAGAGACAGATTGCATCGGTTAGCGAATCGGTAAGAACTTCGCTTAGCCAATCTCGAGCCCACAGAACGGAGGAATCCAACAAGAGATGGAAGTGGAAAATTATCGCGAGCCGCCTCCAGGCAAGGAACAATCGTTGCCATCGAGCTGTCTGCAAAAGGTCGCTCCCATTAAGGATGTTGATTGTACAGAGAGGAGGGTTGTTGTTGGCTGCTTAACCGAGGGGGTGATGAGAGTTATATATAGAGAGAGTGTTTGCCTCGCGTTGTAGATGATATTGAGGTCATAGAGAGCATAGTGATTGAGAGAGTATTGCCAGCAGAGGGTGCTGAGAATGAGGAGGAGTTCGGGAAGAGTGAACAAGACTTCTTCGTGCCGATCAAGCTGGCAATTCGACAGTTCTCGGTAAGCTTATTTGAGCGTCAATCGGGTAGTGAAGCTGGTACAAACGTTGCAGACGGAGTCTTTAGTGATGTTTCTAGGGGATTAAACGAGCGACAAAACTGTGATCATCGTCATCCGGATGTTGCAGACGGAGCTGATCGGGTCTTGAACAGCTTGTCCCCTTTGAGGGTAGTGGATGCTGGTGTGAGTGAGGAATTTGAGACTAATGTGAGTGCTGCGCCCTCATGTTCAGTCTTAGGGAGGGGAGAGACCGTCGAGACGGACGTGAATCTGTCAGTGAGTGAGAATGCAGATTCGTCGGAGCCCTTCGAGCCAAGTGTTGGATTTATTCACGCAGTAATGGTGGAAAATAGAAATTTTTTCAGCGTGAGTCAAGCTGGAGTGGTATATCCAACCTTATATGACCCTGGAGCAACGATTTCCTTCATTGGGCCAAAGTTGATTGAACGCTTTTGTCACAAATTGGAGGAGAGTTCAATGTACGTGATGGGCGTGACGGCCGGCATGAGTCAAGTTTTAGGCACTTTAGCCTTGAAGGTCAAGGTAGACGTGTGCGAGGGAGTTTTAAAGATGAGGGCTTTAACAAAATCGCCTTATGATCTAATTTTTGGTTTGGATTTTGGGGTATGTTGGGATATACAGCATCGAGTCAGAGATAGGATGTGGAGATTAACAATCAATGAAATTGGGAGGAAATTTGATAATGTAGCTGAGGATGATTAAGTCAGAGTTGTTGCAGAATGTTCCAGGATTGTCGAGCTCTCTCCAGAACAAATCGAGCAGATTGATGCGCTGGCTAAGAAATTGCTTCCAGAAAGAGCACCTGGTACACTCGGAACAACCAACTTAACTGAACACTCTAACGTAGTAAACGATGATACTCCTATACAGCATTCAATGAGAAGGATGTCGCCTCACACGTGGCAAATTACAAGAGATGAATTAGCTAACATGTTTAGGGATGGGGTTATCAAGTATTTGTGTAGTGCCTGAAGGAGTGCCCCGGTCATTTTAAAAAAGCAGGATGGCACGCCAAGATTTTGTGTACTATCAAGACCTGAACAAACGAACCTAGAAGGACGCATATCATATACCGAGCATCGACTCTATACTGGACAAATAAAGGAAAAGGAAAGCCAGATTTATTTTTAAAATCGACTTGAAGCAGGCCTATTTCCAGGTGCCCATGGAGCAGTCGAGTCGGAAATACATCATTTGCAGTGCCTGGGTCCGGACTGTTTCAGTTTACACGGATGCCATTCGGGCTGACTAACGCCCCTTCGACCTTTCATCGTCTCACAGACCCGTTGTTAAGGTCAGAGTTTGAGCTAGTTGTGTTTGGTTATCTGGACGAGATTAAAGGAGGCTTATCTCACTGTGAATCCGAAAAAGTGCGAGTTTGGTTATTCTAGTGTGAAGTATTTGGGGTATTTGTTGGATAGGGAAGTTTTGAGACCAGATCCAGCGAGAATCGAGCCAGTATTAAATTATCCCTCTCCTCGGACTAAGAAACAATTACGGAGGATTTTTGTAATGGTGGGTTGGTATGCTTGTTTTCTGGAAAAGGATTCAGAAGTTAAATTATTATTGCTCGAATTGATACGCAATAATCAGTCGTGAAAGTGGGGTGAAGAGCAACAGGAGGCATTCGAGAAAAAAGTAGCCCTTACAAAGGGTCCGGTTCTTGCCAGGCCGGATTTTTCGAGACGGTTTACGGTGTAGTGTGATGCCAGCAATTACGCTATTGGCGCTGTATTGACCCAAAAGTTTGAAGACGGTGAGCATCCAATTGTATATATTAGTCAAGTGTTCCAGCTGAGAAAAACTACACTACTACAGAAAAAGGAAAACAGAGTGTCTAGCATTGTTGTGTTCAATGAAGAAGCTAAGGCCATATCTAGAAGGTTTCCGCTTCACGGCAATTACGGATCAAGTGCGCTGCAGTGGTTAAAGAATTTACGAGAGCCCTCAGACCGCCTCGCGCGCAGGGCGCTGGAGATGCAGCAATGGGACTTTGAGATCGTGCACAGAAAAGGGGCTAACCATCATGTACCAGATGCGTTGTCGAGAGGATTTGATTTTCCAGAAGCAGAAGTCGCAGCTTTTCATGAAATTCAAGGCAGATGGTATTTACAGCGGTTGGAGGAAGTTAAAAAATTTCCTAGAAAATTTATGAATTAGAGGGCGGAAGACATAATGCTTTATTGATGCAGGCATGACCCTTTATTGGATCCCATTACGCATCAAGAGGAAGCCTGGAAATTGGTCGTGCCAGAAGAGCAAAGGGATCAAGTAATGTGTGATGCTCATCGAGAGGTTTCATAGGGTCATTTAGGGGTAGAGAAAACGTAAGATCGAGTCGCCAGATAGTATTGTTTGCCTGGAGTGTGGCATGACGTAAATAAGTTTGTGCAAAGTTGTAAGGAGTGCCAGAAGTATAAGACGTCACAGACCGGTCAACAGGGGTTGATGTGTCAAAGAATCGTTGAGAGATCGTGGGCAGTTGTGACAGCAGATATGATGGAGTTTCTACAGATTGAATGTACAAGTATATTCTCGTGTTCCAGGATTCGTTCACGAGGTGGGTGGAGATGAAGCCATTACGTAAGGCTGATGGCAAGTCAGTGGCAAAGGCCTTTGAGGAGTTGATTTTGTTTAGATGGGAAACTCCGAATTATCTGCTGACTGACAACGGAAAGGAGTTTCATAACAAGTTGCTGGACTGTGTGTTGGAGGAATATGGGGTGGAACATGTCACCACGCCACCGTAGTATCCCCAGGCCCATCCAGTCGAGAGAAGTAATAGAACGCTGAAAACGATAATTGCGACATTTGTGGGAGCAGAACACTGGAATTAGGACCAACACCTTCACTAACTGAGACACGCCATAAATACAGCGACTCAGTGAAGTACGATGGTTTTGCCAGCTTATCTAAACTATGGCCGTCACCCAGCTCCTGTAAAGAGTTTGCGTCGAGAGGTCGAAATAAGGGGTCACGAGTTAAAAATGGACTCAGAGGTTTCGAGGGATCGAGTAAAGGGGTAAGATGCTCTTCTTGACTTAGTGACAAAGCACACTGATCGGGCCAGAGAGATACAAACAGATTATTATAACAAGGGAAAGAAACATGTCGTTTTAAATGTTGGAGATCGTGTGTTAAGGAAGATACGCGTGTTGTCTAATGCAATCCAAAAATTCTCGGATAAATTGGCGCCGAAGTTTGAGGATCCGTTTGAAAGTGTGTCTCCAACGGTTTATTTGTTGAAGGTCTTAGACGGTCGCAAAAATGCGAAGGTGCATGTTGCTGATTTGAAAAGGTTCGTGTCGGTTCGACAATGTGCTGTTCGAGAGTAAGTTCGTCGGGTTGTCTGTTTTGTCCTGTCAGTTGTCGAGTGAGTTGCGCGTTGAGAATTTCTCCATGACATGGATTTTGTGTTTGAGATGCCGGTTAACCATCAGCGAGGTGCTCTCCGCCGTCGCTCCAGAACCTCATCGCCTCCGTCCCCCATGGCTCATAGCCGAGTTGCCCTTTATTCTCAGCGGGGCAGAGGTGGAGGAGGTTTTCTGGCGGCCAATCGAGCCGGGAACGCATCTTCTCCCGTCATGAGCTGGGCGGATGAATTGGAAAGAATCCAGTTGGAGGAGATGGCGTGGTGAGGCGGAGGGGTCCTCACCGGGGAGGTAGCGGGGGCGATTCAGGAGGACCAGCGTTCGCTCGAAATGGTCAGGAAGGGGGCGCGGGGGCAGCATCCGTTGATTCCCATGACCCGGACGGCGGCAATCTGGGCCCGGTGATCGGTGTCGCCGGACGTGGCAGGCCCGAAAAAGGAAAGCCAGAAGGCTTGGGACAGTCGTGAGGTTGAGCATGAGCTGGCTGAGTTCCTTAGAGAGGATGTGGCAACAAAGCCACCATTGAGCCAGACAAGGCCAGGAGAAACTCGAGCTCGGCCGGAGGGTGAGTCGGATCTCCATTCATTTGTGGAGGGGACCGTCCGTCCCCCCCCCCCGGAAGGTATTTAGATTCAATAGAGCCATTTTCTGCTACCGTTTTAGATTAAGGTGTCTAGAGGAGTGACCCTGCTCAGAAGCAGTGGCCTCGGTCGAGGAGGCTATATCGCCGCCTCTTGCTATTGGCAAGAGGCGGCGATACAATCCCAATCGTGATTTTGAGATGGACGACTACTTGCCGGTGCAGTCGCTGCCTCGTTCATCATCTATGCCAGTCGACTCGTTGATCCGAGATCGAGCCGGGGAGAGGGGGCCGCGAGAGAAGAGAAGACGGGGGAGAGGAAGCCGCAGGAGGAGAAGAAACGAGAGGAGAGGAGGAGGCAGCAGGGAGAGAGGGGAGCGGCACGTCTTTGCCGTTGGAATTTGCGTGTTGTGAAGACGCGTAGGGCGCAGTTCGGCGGGTTGAAGGTTATACCGACGGATACATCGGTTGATCCTCCCCCAAACTCGTGCTTTAACTGCTGGACCTATGGCCACGGGCGAACAGGTTGTCCGAAGCCTCCACAGTTGTATTATTACAATTCGAGATTGCATGCGTTGTGCGGAGGCACATTGTCGCCATTTGGAGGCCGAGGAACACGGGAGTCTCGCATCTAGGGTTCAGTCCCGGTAGGAGAGGCGCGAAGCCGTGACTGTGCCCCACGAGCGGACGTCGGGAAGCCAACACTACAGCGAGAGTCCAACGCCATCTAGGGCCCCCGTCCCGCGCCGTTCCCGGTGGGACCAGCGACCGAAGGAGGGTCAAAAAGGAGAGCCCAGCATTCCACGCTACGGGTCGACTCTGCCACCGCTACAGCCCGTGGCCGAGAGCTAGGCTGCTGGTTCCACCAGTGTCGAACCAGAAGACAGGACAAGACTGACGAACGGACAGACTAATGGACATATTCGAGCCACAGAACAGACTGTCAGGTTTTGTTTTTATTGTTGCCAGATTTGTGGTCCAAAAAGGAAAAAAATATCCAGCCAGAAAGTCGAGTGTCAAACGTTGAGAACATGAGTATCTAACCTTGGAAAATGGTAAGTGGCGTTCCAGACACTTAATATTTTTATTTTATTAACATTTGCTTTCCGGGGGTCATGTGAATGGAGATGATCAGTAGATAAAAACCGACGGTCTGTTCTCGTCGGAATGTCTCCGGTTTAGGGGAGGGAAATTTTCGACATAGTATGTCACATAGTCTACAATTGAAAAGCATTATTGATAACACTTATATACCGACAGACTTTCGTCTTATCTCGTTTGACGTTGTTTTATTGTTTACAAACATATCAAGAGACAATATTTTGCACGTATTTGATAAAAAGTGGAAATATCTCTCGGGTGAAATAAATCTTGCCAAGCACGAATATCTGCTGGGTATCACTATTTTATTTGATTCGACCTTTTTCAATTCAACAGCAAATATTATTAGCAGATCATGGGTGAATCTATGGGTTTTTGCTCGAATTTTTGGAATCTTCGTGAACTAAATCTTTGGGCTATACACCGTTATGATTTTTTGTACCTTCAGTTCCTCTTCGGTGGCCGTCCATGAAATTTAAATCTTTGACAATGGTGCACAGCCGTTTTGACCTTTGGTCTCCACCGTTTTCATATTTCTTCAATTTTTTGTAAATGTGTCTAGTCACGAGTTTTTTACATTTATAACTAAAGTTTTTTCTAAATTTTTTGCTAAAGTTAATTTACCTTTCTTATTTAGTTCTTACAGTTTAACAATTGTTTCTTATAGATCACCATCTAATTCCAATATGTAAAACTAATTATTTTATTTTTATTATTCACCGCGTTGCAGTCTTGAAAAGTAGGACTAGTAATGTCCTCGAAACGTCGACTTTCTAGTTAATATATTAATTCGAAAGAAATTGACAGCGTTTTATTTTCTTGATCAAATAATCCCGAACGATAGATGCTTTACTATCCTTGATTTATAGAAGATCAATTTCCCACTTATTTGAAATAAATCTATAAATGCTAAAATGGTCTTTTATCAAACTTATAAATTTAAGCCTAGTAAAAATCCTATGTCTTCGACTGTGTTAATATTTTACTTTATAATAATTTAGCGACATACCAAAGGTTACTCTTGAATTCTATCATCGTTTTATTGATTACTAACAATTTATAAGTATTTCTAGTGAAAACTTGTTATGTTTAATTTAATTTGAATAATTATAAAATAGTAATAATAATATTATTAATATAAAATTATTGAAAAATTCTAATAAAGTCTGTCAAATTTATGATAAGTAATATTGCTTATAATTATGTTTTTAGTGATCATAAGTCTATCAGTCGACAGTATTTGTTACAACGAAAGATTAGTCCATCCGAAAATGAGAAAATACAAGAATACTCTAAAAGTAGAATGGATAGATTGTCTATTACAGACTTAAGTGAAAATGATAAGAAAGTATCAAAAACAGATAGTGCTGAACGAATAAGAAAATATGTTATTCCGTTTATTTCAGAGGATGTTGATTCTAGAGATGACTACAATTTACAAGCATTTGGAAGTCCTGTTTCAATAGAGAGCAGTCATAATATTTTTTCATAAATCTTATTAGATAAAGGTGTTCACGTAAACTGAAGGTTAATAGGACATTTATTATATATTATAAATGTACGCATATAAAAAACGTGAAAAAATACAAGCGATATATATCAAATTTGTGCATATATTTATATATAATTTATGAATACTATTAGTGAATGAATTGAAAATGTCTTGAGGGGATGAGCCGGTGTTTTGGGTCGAAAAAATCGAATTTCTATTTTTTTGTTATTCTTGTAGTGAATTTCTGACACAAAAAGCTTCCGTTTACCGTTATTTTAAATGTGAACTCATTTCAAAGTTATGTTGGAAAATTTAAAGTTAGTTTTCTGTTGTACTTATCTAAAAATCGATTTTAGAAAGAAATGAATATATTGATCACCACGAACTAGACAAAAAGTTTAGACTCAACAATAAAGAACAATAGAGTCATATTTATAATACTAAAAATCGATTGTTATCAATCTTTTCTGTATGGAGTGTTATTTGAAGTTGTATTCGTATCTTTATTCTATATTTTTATGCTTATTTACTTTTTGAAATACATATATTTTAGACGAAGATATTAAAGAATCATGAGAAAGCCAGGAATAAAGGACTGTCCACATAACGTCATTCCGCAGCCATTCTGTTGCTATTCCGACTCGGTTACCTCGTTCGGCTTTTCGAAGGAGTGTTTCATCTTCGCTACTTCGAACTCTATAACAAATTTAATAGTATTGTTTGAGTTGCGAAACACTTCTTTGAGAACCAGAATGAGGTAACGGAATCGGAATAGTAACAAAATGAACGCGGAATGGCCTCATGTGGAATGAACCTAATGAAACAGAATGTGTTGAAAGCATAAGTCTAAGGGCATAGATAAAATAATTTTGTCTTTATTTATCTGTTAAATGTTTATAAGGACAAGTCCATATTAGGAGCTAAACGCCAAGAATTAGATGCCAGGCATCAAGCAAAAAAATTTGTAGTCCAAAATCTACCGAGTTAGTGATCTATGGTTGAAACTAAACATGTAATTTTTCAGTGAACGATTACGAAGTCGGTAGATTCTAATGTGGACTTGTCATAAATAATACGTATATACAGGGTGTTCAAATAGATGAACTCCCCCCTTTATTTTCAAAAATACTGTTCAAAAAAATAAAGATTCAGACAAACGTTGCAATGTCTTAAATTAGCAATCCAACGATGACCTTAACCATAACCTTGACCATGATCTTTAATGACACTTAACGGTCAATTGAAAATTTTAAATGGAACCGTATATTTTTGAGTTTACCTCTAAATGCCATTAGAGGTCAAGGTCAAGGTTAAGGTCAAGGTTAAGTTTATGGTCAAGGATAAGGTCACGGTCAAGTACAATGACGAGGGCATGTTAAATGATAAGGCCATGGTCAAGGACAATGTCACGGTTATATTCATGGCCATGGTCGAAGTCATGGTCAAGGGCAAGCTCATGGTAACAGTTACGGTCAAGGACAAGGTCAATGTCATGGTCATAGTCATGGTCATGGCCATGATGATGTTCATAGTCATGATCAAGGTCATGGTCAACGTTATATCAAATTGTAATTTTTGTTCGTTCTTTCGATTTTCGGGGTTAAAAATATACGGTTTCATTTAGAATTTTTTAGTTGACCTCAAAATGCCATTCAAGAGCATGTTCAAGGACACCGTTGGATTGCTAATTCAAAACCGTGCAACTTCTGTCTGAACCTTTTTTTTTGTTTGAACAGTATTTTTTAAAATAAAGGGCGGTTCCAACCTTTTTGATTATTCTGTATATATATATGTATATATATATATATATAT
>UELX01006721.1:0-10249 GCA_900480035.1 Eupelmus urozonus | reverse complement strand
ATATATACGTTTAAAACAAATTAATATATATACGTAATATATATACGTGTCTAGGAAGTTCCTAGACAATATAACGATGAAATTACACACAATTTTTCTTTAAAGCAACATTACTAAACATGTCCTTGTTTTTCAATCGCCCATAAAACGAACCACGCTCGTAATCCTTTCTTCGATTATCTCCAAACAATAGTTAATTACAATTTTTCCCCGCCATAATTGAACACGCCGCACGCACAAACACAATAAACCAAAAACAGCGAATGAATCAAAATTTATCAGCCCTACACGTCGATTTATAAAACCTCCCGATAATCTCGCCTATCCCACCAACCAATCCAACGTCATAAAACAAAAAGCCAAGCGTACACACGCAAGCCGGCATCAATACACTTCCAGCGCGATCCCCCGGAACCGAGCATATGTTTCATCTAATCACGCTGGATGTTCCGCCATTATCAGATGGGCTGAGGTAGGAAGAAGAAGAGGAAGGGTGTCGCGCGCCGCAAGAAAGAAAAAGGAGCGCGCGAAAGAGTCTGACTTGGGGGGGAGAGGGTAGAGTCGAACGAGTGCTAGCTATACATATTTAATGAGGCCCCGTAGAGCGCGGCACATTCGAGTATACATAAGAAGAGTCGCGGAATATTTTTATTCAAATGCGCAAGGAGAGCTTGCGGGATATCAAAGAAAAATACGAGGAGAGTGGCTTTCCCGCATGCATAAGCTTATAATCCACGCGGCTGTCTGTGTATAATGTATATTTCAAAATCTCGAGCTCGCTCATTATTATCCGATCGATATTAGCGCCTGGGAGGAGAGGAGACTGTTTTTGGCTGGGTGTTATAGACACTTGGCTGTTATCTCGCGGCTTTTCGGAGATTCGATGCCGATCGAGTGATACGGATATTCATGTGGGTGTATCGAGTGGAGGGTGAGGCTCTTTTGTTTTTATCCCTGGTAGAGTGGTGCTGGTAATATGCCGATGCGCAATCGGAAGAATAATAGGCGCAGGAACGAGTTCGACAGACGGTATCGAGCTTAGGTAGTTTATGATCGATGGGAACTATATTTTAATGAAGGAGATTGTGATTTTTGTGTAGGGTGATGGGAGTAAGGCAGAGTTTAAATGATACGTATTAAGGTAGATTAGTTTGCAAGAGAAGTGAATGGCTGTACGAGGAATATGCAAAAAGATTTGATGGATATAATTGACTATATGTTAAGATGATAACAAAGTGGATGATCTTCATATTGTGATTTTAATTTATAATATTATAAATTTTGATTTTCTAAATTCATTTTTTTCATTATCTGTAGAGGGTAGCAATCACTCTGTAAATAATAATACTTATGATTAAATGTATCTTATGTTAAGCTCTTTCCACAAACTGTTAAATGTCAACATAACAGAAATTGTAGTGCAATCTGCGATTTGAAATAAAAGATTGAAATTTCTGATTTCCCAGAGATATATTTTCTAAACCATGAGTAACTCCAGGGTGCTGATCATAAGGATAATAAGAAAAATTTAAAGAAATTGGTTCTCTAGTTTACGACTTTACATTGGTGATCTAACTAATCCTCTCGCTTCCCCGGTAGAAAATGAACCATAATCTAGCCAGATATGTTATTTAGTTTAGCATATCTGGCAAAATTCTAGTTAATTTTCAACCAGGATTCCATCTTATTTATCCACTTCATTATCAAACTAACGGACTGAATTTCTATCCAACTATACTTACTGACTAAATTCATCTGACTCTTAAAATTCCAAATTATCTTCGATTCGGCACCACGATCAGAAAATTCCGCGACACAAACACAATAAACTGTCACCAACACAAGTCCCGTTCTCCTCCCCTCCATTAACCATCCCACGCCAAAATAAACGCATACTCCACCTTACAACAAACCTCGAACTCGCTCGCACTTGCCCAGGACACCCCGAGCCTCTCTCCACCCACATCTTCGAAAAAAGCCAACCCGAAGAGAATTCCACGCGCAGGCGGCGTGCAAGGAACTCGTGAATCACCCGCGCGCGAGCCCGCGCGTTATTATAATGCGCGCGTATACGCGAGAGTCCAATAAATATAAAAACACATTACTCAAACGAGGCGCGAGCTCGGCCCGGGATAATAATGAGACGGTGCTCGCGCGTTCGACGCCGCGCCGCGCGCTGCCTCGTATTTCACGCGGAATACAAACAAGCCGAGCGTCTTTTGAGTACGCCTGCAGTCGGCGACAAATGCCGGCTGGCTGTATAGAGGGAGATTTAAGGAAGCGGGGAAAAGGGAGCGGTGGTTTGAGGCGGTTAATATTTTTGCCGAGGATGAGCTCGGCTTGCCGATGTCTTCTTTGCTGGTATGGAGATTTTTTTACGCGTTTCGGGCCGCTTTGTGGCGGGGAATATATGGCGTTAAGGTTTTGATAGAGAGTTGGGTGTTTTATTGGATGAGAGGGTTGATGAATTTATGGAAAGAAGTTGTGTGAGGGAACGAATGTTTCGATTATTTGAATAGGAGCTGGGAATAATGCCATGGTTGAAGTAAGAAACGTTTTGAAGAGAATGATAACTTTAAGATATAAAATACAATTCCATAGCAAGTATTATATTCTTGATCAACTCATGTGTACATAGCTACATTGAGTACCATAATGCTCGCATAATGATTTAATCAACCAGCCCGCGAGCGAAAAAAAAGTACCGCAACGCATTATTTAATAACCATGCGGATGGAAAAATTATGCAGAGTTGACAGAAGTGAAAGTGATAATTAGCACATGCAAGCTGGTTTTACAAGCGATCGGGCAAATATTTACATTTCTTCTATACACACGAGAGAGCGGCTTTGCCGTGCGCCTCATAGATCTTGCGGAGTTGCAAACAAGGCGACAAGCCGCCTGTTGACTCGCCGTGAGCGATGTCCAAGTTGAAATATGCTCGGCTCTCGCTGTAGCCGGTGCTTAACGAAAATCTTGTAGCGCGTTATGCGGTTCAGCTAATGCCGTTTCGTGGCTTTTGCGCGTGGAGTTTTTCAAATATTTGAGCCTTTTGTGAATGTGTAGCTGAAATGAGTAATGATCCGCCTGATCTGTACCGTAATTTAAACAGTTTGTCCTGCGATCGATTATTTAAATACATGATGATAAATAAGCTTTCGTACTTTTACAAAGTACGTTCCATACTTGATATTTGCTTCAATCGCAGCAACATTGTAACTTTATCCCAATTTGAAACTAAATTCCACCAAAACACAAAACGTCATCCCGGAAATAAGTAGAAAACGACAAATACTCTGGAATGCGAGGCGCGGACACGCGTAAACAAATAAATTAAATGAGTAAATAAGTAGATGCAAAGTAGGTTACTTACACACACATACATACACATAAGCTCGCTTGGAAGCACGGCAAGGGTTAGGTCGAGCCGAAAGAGAGAGAAAGAGAGAGAGAGGCGACTTGATAAGGTTAAATGTAAGATACGGGGGCGTCGGGAGGTCAAGTGGCTACGTGGGCGGTGCGAGAGTCAGCGCGCACTAGCGCAGAGGGACGCCGCCGATTAACCGCTCTCTGCTCGCTCTCCCATCTGCACGCATTGTCACCTCGCGTCGGCTTTTTACTCTTTACATCTGTCTCAGTGATATGGCTTTATTTGTGGTTTGGATTGAGGCGTGAATTTGGATGGTGGAGTAGAAAGAGTATTGGTTGTTTTTTGTGTAGGTAGTTGAAAGCACGCGATACTTTTTTTTTATTTTTACGTAGGGTGACTGTCATTAAATTTTATGAAAGTATCATGATTGTGCGTTAGAAAAATCTCTTAATCCTATTGGTTAAAAAGTATTTTTATGATTACAATAATCTTGTTATGTTATCGCTAACGTATATACGTGCAGACCATCAACTCTCATATAAATATTTGATTAAAATTATCTACTACCCATCACACCAATTTGGAAAGCAAAACTACCTGTATTTCGAATAATCCAGTACCACTTGAAAACGAAGCAGTAAAAATCTTCCAGCAAAAAGCGAAAAATCCTTCGAGGTATAAAGCGCATAACGCGCGTGCGTCATCACCAATTTAACGAGCTCTTTGACGGCAAGCGCATTACTCCGTAACCGTATGATAGACCGTTACGTTGAGCACACACATGTGCTGATTTAAATAATTACCAATTCTGCCGACAGAGTAGGTGCTTCTTTTTTACGCGTTTACGCACGATTTTACGACTCTCGACCGCTTCGACGATAGCGCGAAGTGTGACTTGTAACTGTGACTGTGCGGCTTCCTCAAATTGTCTGCGGTTTTCGAGTTCACACTGTCTTATGTAATCTTTTGTAATTCACATTTCATTTTTTATAATCCAGTTTCTAAGCTATTATCTACGATCATTTTCTCATCAGAAATTCTGTAGTTGATTTTGTAATATTCTTGTATATTCCATACAAAGTCACAAAGAGCTAAAATTTGCTTTCCACTTTTTGCCCCTCACTTTTTAACATTCGCGCATGCCCACCTCACTTCTTTCATTACAAGCCCAACGATCTTTTTCCCACAATCGGCAACAGCTCAATACGCAGGAAAAACAGCTCTCTCAATCTCCCTGTATCACACGAGCCGCTTACACCTACACGCCCGTTTTCCAATAACTTTTTCCCCGACGTTTTCGATACCTTAAGACCCGTAATAGACGTAATGGTGAATAATGGCAGCGAGAGAAGGGGGGGCAGCAGACGCCCGGCATATCATTCTTTCCGTTCCTTTTTTTACCTCCCCTCCCCCGCGTTCGGCTTTTTCAGCGCCGTGCTTTCGTAATACGCGCGCCGCAGAGCAGTAGCCCTCGCTCTCTTATACTCTCCATCTCCCGGTGCACACAATGAGAAGTTGAGAGAGCGAACGGGCCGGGAGAGAGAAAAAAACGTCGCTCGATTCGACGTGCCGCTGCTGTGGACTTGTGTATACGTCCGATCGTGTAGGCTGTTTCGTTGCCGCTCGGCAAGTTTGTGGCTGTCTGCTGGAGATGTGGAGCTTAGTTGGAGGTGTTAGACTATATGTTGATAGATGAGGTAGCTACTGAGGTTCCTTATGGTTGTTGAATTATTTTTGCGACTTCTATGTTGCAATGACAATTTTTTAAACCGACTGTAAAACTAACAAACCTGCATAGTTATTCTCGTTTAATAATCGAAGCATCCACATCCAACGTTCCGCGAATCCCGCCAAATACAACGTGCGCTTTTTCCATCACCCAAGCGTTCCCATGAAAGAAAAGAATCCAATAATTAACGATTAACAAATTGCACCAGTTTTTCCGCGCGTCTCGCATCTTCATCTCTCATTGGTTATACCCGACGCAGGCCGCTCGCTTATACCAGCTTTCTTGCTCGCGCTCGCAATAGTCCGGCTTTAATTTGCCTCGATCTATCCTCGATATTCGTAATCGCTAATTTGTAAGGACTACAAATCGCTGAGAGGCGCGCATACCTTCAGGGAATTCCGGCTTCGATTATGCGTATGTATATATCGGCGCACGTCGATCGAGCCTATTGTAAAATCGATCGCTCATGCGGAGCGCAGCGCGTAACGAGGCAACTTCTACGCTGCTCCCCGCGTCGGCGCTCTCCGGCGTGTTCTCCTTCTTGTATGCGAGGCGCTTTTTATCGCTGCCCGCTGTGTACAGTTGTCTAAGTATGGTCGACAAGACAGATGAAGAGGATTCGATTCGTTGTCGTCGTGTAAAAATAGATCAGCGCTGTGGCTTTTTCACTGTGCGGGCTTGTGGGATGTATTTTAATTTTTGAAATAACGTGGGATACTGCAAGTTTTAGGGTTTGGTTATAGGGGAGTCATCAAAAACTTTGTTCGCTTTTGCAAAAAGTATACAAAGTTTATCGAATATTTCGTTCAAAAAGTGTATACAGAGTATAAATAAAAAAAAAACATGAAAATTTTTTAACAAAAGAATAAATCAAAGAAAAATCTGTTCGAACCAGAACGCACTGGGCCCGCCGAAAAAAAAAACTCGTAATCCAGCCCCACTCTCCCTCGTCATCCCACTCGACTTAGCCGCAACTCACGTACACGGCGCGTAAAAGCCCCAAGAGAAAGAGAGCCCGCAGCTCTTTATATACCCTCGCTCGCGGGCGGGCCGCGCGGCTATGAATAATACAGGCGCGCGGCACAATTAGCTCGCCCCGGTATCTCCAATTTAATCGGCGAATTATCGGTGCTCCGCGCGGACCTTTTTGCGCCGAGCTTTTCGCAGCGGGTAGCAGCGCGGCGGGATTCGCAGAAGCGTTTCCTAGTTCGAAGGGCTGCTTCAAGGAGGTCGGGATAAAAACGGGGGGGACCCCGAGGATGACGGATGCTCTGGGCCGATTGTTATGAGAGTTGACCCGGTGGGCTTTTTCTCGGACGAGCGGGCTTGTAACGTGGAGAGACGGCGGAATTATTGTTGGGCACGTCGCGCTCTTCATAATTTCTCGTGTCGTCGCGATGAGGGAATGCGTATCTACGGCTGGGGCCCAGCACTCTGGAGAGTTTGAGAAAAAGTGCGGGAGGCCATTTACGGTTTTCAATCTGACGGCTATGCGATGTGGATTATTTATTGAAGTTTTTGATGCGTTTGCTTGTTTTGGTTGGGGTTTGATTTGCTACAAATGGGTTATGCTTTGTGGATGGAAAAAATCTTTGGAGCGTTTTACCTAAACTGTAGATGGTTTATATGTCTACAAAAATAAACAGTAGTTTTATGATTAAATTTTTTTGTCTGGCCCATCAAGGTATTATCTACTTGCACATAACATTTAGAATTTAATAAATAAAACGTATTTAACACGCATGAGTATATCCGCCTGTGTATGCAAGTAAAATTAACTTTTCTTTACTTGCTTTTGCTTATGTAAGCAATATTATTTCTTCATTATTATATTAGATACCTACACAATATACCGTCATAAGTTTCACAGGCAATTTTAACGCACACACTTGAATACGCCCGCAAGACCTCAGAAAACATACAAATAAAGCACACCGCAAAAAGCACAAGAAAAAGACATTTTTAATCCGCATTTTTTTCTCGTACCAACAATTTTTCCAACCAAACCATCAGCGACCAATCTCATCTGCCTATGCCATAAATAACTCATCAAAGATAAGCCGATCACCCTAGTACACAAGTACACGCGCAACTAATGATCCCCGAGCGCCAAGAGCGCCGATGACTTACGATCGATTTTCCCGCGCGACAGGTCCATCGCGCCTCCTCATCGCATAATTCGTCCCGGTGCGTTTTCTGTGCGATCACAGCCAAGATTTGGCTTGTACCGAGAGAGAGAGAAAAAAAGGGGCAAATTACACGCGAACGGCGATGCGCGCACGGCAGCGACGTCAGATTTTCGATAGATAGAACGAGAGAGCGAGCTCATAGCCCGGAGGGCCCAATCGGCTTACAAGCATTGAGAGAGAAAGAGAGCGTCGATTCGTATCGCCTTCTGCTTTTATAATCGGCGCGAGCGCCAATCTCCCCGCAGCGGGGGAAGGGAGCCGATCACTCGGGGGAAGATAGTGTGTTTAAGGAGATGTAGCAGATGGACGCTGTCGAGGTAATAATTCGCCCTGGTTATGCACGCGCCAAGGATGGAGGAATGTTTAGTCGAGTGATGCGAGGAGCGACGGAAGCTCGGGTAAATTATGGACCGTGGCGGATCTTGGAAAAAAAAGAAAGTTGTTGTGGCTCGTTGAGTGTCTATGGCTTTTCTTTGTGGGGAAGGATGGTAGAGGTTGATTTGATTTTGAACGAGACAACATTTTTTTCATTTTGTTTTTTTTTTTGTATCCGTGAATAAAGATCTAGGAGTTATATTGAAGACGAAATTTCTTGATATATAACATTTTAGTATGTTCTTTATAACTGCAATTTTTACTACTTCTTTGCAACATTTTATCTAAATATCAATATAGTTGTCTATTATATTTCTGTTGTGCTTCATTTTTCATTTATGAAAAGTATATACATGAAACTAAATCTATCGTTTCATTTACTTGCAAAGAATAGATTACTAAAATTCCTAGAACAATAACATGACTCAATCAAATTCTCGTATGAAAGGATCAAATCTAGTACAATCACGTACTCAATCGACACTTGCGACAAAAAAGGGTGAAGTATCATTACCAAATCTCTCCACGCTAATAAACCAAATAATTACCGGACTAATGCAATCCAGCATTTTTATTCAGAAATTAGAACCCGCGCGAAACTTTCTCAAGCTCAATGCATTCTACGTTTTACGTCACAGGGTCGTGCCTTCGACATTTGCATCACGTGCCGTGGCAAAAAAAACTCGCGCATGTAAAAATCGACGTAGGCCTAAAATCGCAGCCAAAGGTTGCACGCGATTTGGACACTCGTGGGGCTAAAAAAGAACGACAAGCTCGCGTACTTTCGTCATCACGGCTTATGGTATACACCCTCGATTCCAAGCGGCTTCGCACCTCCTTTGGTTCATTAGCATATCTGCGTAGCTTCTTTCTGGATGGACTCATTACCGACTTTTTAGCCTCTGCTTCTTTCTCAGGGTGACAGTCGATGTGTCCTTGAGTGTTCCATACACTTTCTGCATCTCAGCTCATTTTGTTTTATAGTTTTAGTGGAAGATTGATATTTTTTGGTTACTTTGCAATTCAGAAATTAAGTAAATTCGCATTCTTACTTTTAGTTTGTTTTAATCACGGATAATGTTTGTTTGTTCAGAAAGATCCTTTTTATATCATTGAGCAAACAAAAGACTATTTTATCAATTGTCAAATCAAGTTTTAATTATTCGATCAATTAAACTACCCATAATTTCGTAAATCTTTCACCTCAAATTTCCCTTCCAATCACCTTTCCTAAAACTCTCAAAATAGTGAATTTCACTAGAATTGAAACACTACGAGTCAGTTGCCCCGATAAATCCGTAGTCTCGATAGATCCCGCGAAAGCAGCTCATTAATAAGCGTGTCTCTTTAATTGAAATCCCATGTTTTTTCTCACCAGACTCGCGCACGGGGCAGTCTCTCACCTTCCTCCCACCATCAGTTCGGTTTCCGCTTAAAATGTGTGCGACACTTCGCTACAGTCTCCTGGAGCGATAAGAAAAGTCGGCAGCTCAGCAATTCTCTCAATGAAGTGCGAAGTACTTTCTTTTACCGCGCGGCGATCGCGTGCGAGCGCTGGGAATTGGAAGGGAGTCTGTGCTTATCAAAGGACGTCGTCTGCCGTAGCATCGTCGTCTGCAATTGATGTCGATTGCCTGTATCCGATGCCCAAAGTGAAAGGTTAATCGCTTCTTCTAGTTGCAATTGAAGGTGTCGGATTTGGATGTTGTTTTGGTAGTCTGATCCGTCACGGTGATCTGGAAGCCATTTGAAATGAAATTATATTATCGCTTCAAAATTCTTTTTGTTTTGGATTCGTAGGTATGTGACGAATATTTTTATGTTTATTTTAAAATTACTCTACATGACCGATTTAGAAAAATACGGGTTTGAAAAGAATAAAAAAAATCTATATATATAAAAGCACATGTCCTGACTGACTGACTGACTGATTCATCAACGCCCAGCCGAAACCACTGGACTGATCGACTCCAAAATTTGTGGGTGCCTTTCTACCAAGTATTAGGTGCTCACTAAGAAAGGGTTTTTTAAAAATCCACCCATAAAGGGTTAAAAGGGCTAAAATATGTTTTTTCGTTTTTCCACCATATTTCTTATAGTTTTATTTTTAATAAATTTTTTCTAAATACGCATTATAATTCTTACAACAATAGTAAGTATTATAGTAATTACTGAACATTATGAATGTGGACTATACTTATTTACTATCTTTAATACATTACTGTAATACGTATTAAGAAACTTCAATATTAATTAGACTTTGAAAATATTTCGATTGCTCATTGCTGATATTTCAATATATTTAAAACACTTAAAATATATTTGATATTTTAATTTTGTTCATTATGTGCGTAAAATAAAATATATCGATACACTGATCGAAAAACAGCATTTTACGCACTAAATGAAACGCGTAAAATTGAATTTTACGCACACCACATAGAAATAGTATTATTGATTACCATAAAGCAATTTTTAAGACTAAAATATGGAGGGTGCAGAACCAAAGGAAACTAACAAGGAGAGTACCCAGTCTCCGGAGAAGGGATTCCGATGAAACTTTTGGACTGTATTCTATGCAAGAAA
>UELX01006720.1:0-10249 GCA_900480035.1 Eupelmus urozonus | reverse complement strand
TGAGACAGATAGTGTTTTTATAACCTTACCCTAACGAAAATTCAAAACATTCGGGCAGATATGATAGTAACCCAGTTAACATTACCCACCAACATTCATCAAATTCAAGTAGTAACATCCATACTGGTCAGACACAACCTCAACCTTAAAAAAAAAACAACCAAAACGCCCACGATATATCAAAACAAGTCCGCTTACCTCGAACCACCAAGCTCCAGTCCCCTCAAAAACAGCGCTGTTCCACCTGAAAAGCCCTTCCTCCCTTGCACAAAGCCGCGAAAACAAAGCCTCACAGCCGCCGCTGCCAAATCAACCGCCGCTCTCTCTCGCGACAATCGCGAGAAGGAAACCAAAAGTCCGCGCTTATCCTCACACCGCGAGCGCTAACGGAAGTCCATTCATCCATGCGTCGCGCGTTTTCCCTCTGCTTGCGCGCGCCTCCTCTTATATTCCTTTCGCGCGCCATTAAGCAGAAGCGTTTGACTAACCGAGACAAAAATCCGGCAACGACATTTTTCCTTCCCCCGCGGCGGCTGGAACGAGCCGAATTCCGCGCGTTCCGCGCGCCCCGCACGAACAAAAGACGCGCGCGCGGGGAGAAAAAGAGAGGAGAGCCGCGCGGCGCAGAGAAGTGTATACACGCGAGCTCGCGCGTCTTTCGTTTGTTTCAAGCGTCATTTGTTTGGCCGCCGCCGGAAATGGAGGGTAGAGACGGTGCGCTTCGCTGCTGGGAGAGCTTTCGTTGCTGGGGTTTGGCTGAGAAATTGTTTCGGTATTCGACGATAATGATTTCTATGATTTCTTGGGATTATAGATGTTGACGATTGTTTGTGTCCTTTTTTTGTTATGTTATAAAATAATAAAATTACAATTGTCACTCGTGTAAATTGTTAAAAAGAAGAAAAGATTTAATTATTACTACTGTTAAAAATGTTTTGGCATAATTTAGAAAAAATTTTAAAATAACAATGTATCTTCCGTGCGAATCAGATCACAAATAAGCGGTTATCGATAAGACATAATTTAAGATTTGGATAAATTTTCTGAAACACACATTATTGCTAATTTAGATTGTTGTTGCCAAGAATTACTCACGCGAACTTTCTTTAAACAATATATCAGTTAAAAACAACAATGCCCAAAAAAGTAAATACAATATTAAACCATTCTCTCCACGCAGCATCTTGAAAATAAATTTTTCCAGCACGCCGCGCAACGTCTCCAAACGAAAGCAAAAGGCAAACAGAGAGAAAATACAACCGAAGACAAAGCAAAAAAGCAAGCAAGACAGCGCGCGGAAGCAAAACGCGCCAGCCAAAAAAAAGAAAGAATAACCATACTCCGCTGCTGCTGCCACCGTAGGAGTGTATAGGGAAAAGGATGCGGGAGCATATAGATGTGGGGTAGCAGCGTTCCAGCAGAAAGGCCACATTTGAACGCCACCGGATGGGGTTGGGGGCTCGTCCCCCGTTCTCTTTCATCTCGGCTTTGTCGTAACCGTTTCCTCTCTGTACCGGCTCTCGCCCCCTACTACTGCTCATCTAGGCGGATATATTCGAAAATCCGAGTCTGGTTGGACGCGATCGCCGGAGGACGTGGAGCTTCAGCTCGAAGTCGTGATATGATTCTGAAGAGGATCGCGTGGAAGTAGGTCGAGCGCGATGTAACTGGGGGTGACTAGCTGATAGATAGAGTTGGCTAGTTCTTTGGAGCTTTTTGGAGGATGGCTTTTCAGAATTAGTCGAGTTATTAGTTTTGCTTCTGGAGTGTTGGGTATTCGATACAGCGATTGGATTTTCAATAGTAAATTATTTTTGGTAACACTGTTTTTTGATAATAATGTATGAAAAAAGGGGTTAAAAAGGTGAAAAATTGGGCGAGGATAATAAGCGAAATCCCGAGGAGCATCTGCGACTCCGGCTAAGGCGAAGACAGACGAGGACAGCGCTAGAAAGAAAGCGTAAAGGAAGATTTCTTTCATCAGAAAATAATTAAGCTTTTCTATGTAGATGATGGATTCGGTGGAACTGCCGCTCGCTCAGTCAACGTCAGAGGTCGACAATGGATTCAATGGATGGAGTTCTCCTTTATTTAAAGTAGCATTGTGTCCTACGTACTGCGTCTCGCAACTTCTCTCTCTTTCTCTCTCCGTCTTTTTTTAGCGCCATTCTCCTACTCCGCCAGATCGGCAAGTGGATCAGAGTAGCTCGGGCTGCCGAAAGTCAGAAGAGGGGGCTAATGAAAAAAAATCCGCTCCGTCATTCGGAGCCATCGGAACGGAGCGTCGAATCTCGGCTTGGCCTTTTAAATATTTCGCGTGTAGATGGGGGAAGAAGACGTATTCTTCTTTCATCGTTAGTTTTTAGAGCGGAGATCGCGTCGGAGAGTTAAATTAGATTTGCTCGGGTTGAGGGTGGTGTGTGTACTTTTGTGTTTTTGAGTCGAAAATTGGGTTGGATGAAATTTTGGAGATTTTCGAATATTCATATATTATCAAGTTTTATTAAATTTGATAAAAACTCGGTAGCCTTTATTAAAATACGAAGTTTTAGGTACACAAAACTGTAAAACAAAAAAAAAGTTATGTAAACTTTTTATTATTTTTAAGCTTTCAATTAGCAACAAGCACAATTATAAATCTTTTTAAACTTAAAGTTTGCAAATTTGTTGTCAAGAATAACACAATGCCCCATATAGTAAATAGCTCAGATGGTAAACGTAAATAAGACTGATCAATTGTATTCACAAAGGGGTGACATCTAATCTACTACCCCGAATAATTTACGCTGTACATTTGTCTCTATCAATCATTCTATCGAACGCTCAAAGGAATCGAACTTAAACACACACCACCTTTCCAATCTCACTATCCTAACTCATTCCACTATTCCACCTTCCATTACATCCTTCCTTTCCTCAACCACTCACCAACAAAAAATCTCTCTTAAACCAAAACTTAAACGCAACCCCTTCAAGAAAGCAAAGAAAAAAAGAACATTCAAAGCACAACTCGCACTAAATCGTCAAGCGTGATTTCTCCAAGCGAATCTCTCAGACGCGCTCGCAATTTCCGATTTCCCAGGCCCTTCAGGACACGAGCTTGCGCCATTTAGCGCGGCATTGTCGCCTGGCGTTTAAAAAAGAAAACGGGCCGCGTGGGAGGAGTAGGAGGAGGAGCGAAGGGAGCGCGATATTCTTCAACCCTTTTCACGGCTCGGAGCGGAAGCCGAATGTTGGCTCTCTGGAGGTCGACGGCAACGGCCTGGTATTATTCCGAGCCATTTGTCACCTCCTCGCTGGGTGAGCCGAGAGCACGGACCAGCCGAATGCTTACCCCTTTCGCAGCCCTCGCACGCCAAAGCGTTCGCTTCTTCCTTGGCTTGTACTTTTTGCTCGCCTTTCACGGTGCTATCGCTTCCTGCACGATTTTTGTTATCTTTTGACTTCGTTACACTTTATTGTGTGTTCTTGCGTGGCATTATTTTGGGTGGATTGGTTTGAGGTAGGTACAGTGATCTGACGTCGTTTAATTGTTCTCTTACTTGTATTTAGAAATAGTTGGTTTTTTAAGTAAAAAGAGTTATAAGAAAAGTATTAATTATTTCATACCTATAAAATTTAATTACTTCAAAAACTTTATCATGCAGCAAGCATAGATGAATATAAGATATTGACCATAATATTGCTTTCATCTTTTTGTTTATAAAGTTACCTTTAACAAAATCACTGACAACACAAACACAATATTCACACAACCTTTCTCATTTTTATTTCCCCGCTCATATCGCCCGCTTATTCTCCACCCAACTTTCTCGCATCCCCCTCCGAGCCAAGATCCGGAGTTTTCATAGCCGCGAATCGTCGCGCAATATGCCGACAAGGGGGCTTACACGCTGCTGCACGCGCGCCTTTTTTTCAGCACCCCTTTTATTATCCTATATTAAAGGCCGAGTAAGAAGCCGGAGGATAGATTAAGGGTGAGAGAGCATGCTCGGCGAAAGGGATTTTTTTTTCTCCTCACGCTTTGTTTCTCCGTTTTACCCGGCGACAACTGGGCGACTGCTCCTCGGCGGGGGGAAAGTAAACGGCTCCGATAGTGATTTTTGGCTGTAACTGTTTGCAAACAGTTTGCAGGCCATTTGATAAATGAATTTGTGTAAAATGTAAAGGCGGGGCGATAATGTGCTTAACAAGATTTTCATGTTAGGTTTCCTCGATATTTTAACCACTGTTGTTGTGTCGTATAAGAAGCTCCTCCGAAAACAACAAGTAATTTCTATCTTAATACCTTTCGTTCCATGAATAAAAAGAATTAAAAGTACAAAACAACGTCTTTCAGCTCGACGTCCGTCCTGCTAGATAAACAGCTGCACTAAAGTAGAAAATCCCGCGTACGCTCAGACGTCCACCTCCTTCGCTCATATATTTTTTAATTTTCTCACTCCTCCAGCCCCAGTCACTTAAGAAACACCGAATCTCCTTTTCTCCTCTGCATATACAAGTCCGAGCGTACAGCCGCGTAGTACAGAGCTATCGCTCGGCACTCGCGGACGCGCGCCCGCGTCTCTCTTTCCTGGGGGATCTAATCTGCTAAAAGTCTGCTTAATTATGAGCGGTGGAGGTCGAAGCGGCGGCGCTTCTGTTTTCGGACTTTTCCATTAGCCGGATGAGTCGTTAGTCTTTTGTTGACTTTTATTGGGGAATGCGTTTCCGCCGGCGCGGCCCCGACTACCGCCTCGTCTTTTTCTATATTTTTTTCCTCCGACTCTCTTTCTCTCTCTCTTTCTCTTGCTTCTACTGGCGCAGCTATTGCCGCTCGTCTTTTTTCTTTCTCGCTCAGTTCGATTAATGCGCCAAGGTCTGTCGCGCCCGCCGGCCGCCGCGCGCTGTTTTTCTTTCGTTCAAAACACGGTTTTTTCGCGCGCCACTTTTTTCGATTTTCAGCTCGCTTCGAGATTGGAGTTGGTAATTGCGTTGCGAGCCCCGGGGTGAGCTGGCCGGACGTTAATGGCCGCGAGTGTATAAGAAAGCTCAAGGAGCCTTGAAAATGGCTCGATATTTTTAATTTGTTTTGAGCGTGTAATAAGCGAGTTAGCTAAAGAGCCAATATACGACTATAGCGTACTAGAGTACTTTTTAAATGAAATGTTATACAGGAATATTAAGACAAACTACTTTTTTTATTACTATACTGTTCCAGAGATATAAAATGTGTCTTATGCCATTAAAAACTTAAATGTCTATAGATTTCTGTAGATATTGAAACATTCTCGTTACTTCCGAGGTTCACTGAACCTCTACAATGGTCAAAAACACAAGAGAAAAATATACACACAGGTAAGCATATTTTTTCTCCAGACAATTTAACAGCCGGAGACAAAGAGAAACAGAAACAGATAGAGACAGGAAGACGAGCGGAAGAGCGAGATGAAAGAGCGAGTAACAGAACGGCGGACACAGAGAGGAGAGGCTTGGCCAAGTTTAAATCTCGAGGCAATTAAATTTCCGGGCTCTCTCGAAGAGCCATCCCGGGCTCCCCGAGATAACTTGGGACACAGAGCGGTAGCCTAGGCGCAACTGCTACGCCTCCTCAGCGAGCGCGAAGCCGTTGGAGCAAGTCCATCGAATCGACTGGAGGGTTAATTTTCTGGTCAGTTGGTCGCTTCTGGCCGCTCTCGAGCTTACACAGAGAGAGAGAGAAAGCACGCCGGCGATCTCGAGGCGTCCCCCACCCCCCTCGTCGTAACAGCCCCTACTTTGCCCCCTACATAAATATCCGGAATTAGCCATTTCTCCTGTCTGTCCTTTCGCTCTGTTCCTCTGCTCTCTTTCTCTCGCTCCTTGCTGTTTTCCCGGAGAAATGTATATGTGCGCCCCCGCGCGGGGTCTACACGATCACTTGACCGATTAAGGACCGGCCAGGAGAGAGAGAGAGAGAAAGAGGGACTGCTACTGCTGCTGCTACGATTCGAGTGGTCGCTCTCTTTGTCATGGGGCCGTGAGTGGATTGACGTAATTGAGGATAAAACACGAAACGGCCCGCACTGCTCTCTCCCTCTTGCGCTCGGCGGACACTCTTTGCAACGTCTGACTTCTCTCTCGCTCTCTCTCCCTTTTTCTCTGCCTGCGCCTTCTTCGTTCTGCATAGTTGACGTTATGGGCGGGAATAAACGAGCCAATTTTTCTTTATGGCAGACAAGGGAGCTGGTTTGAGCTTTGTTTGTACTGTGATTTAATTAAATGATTATTGGTGAATTATCTGATATGAGTAATGGTAATGTGCTCATCTACAATTTATTTCTGCTATTTCTATTACAATGATTTACTATGTTAATAGAATATAAATATAATAAAGTTTAAGAATAAGTATGAAATTAGGTACAACAATGGCTTTGAGTGATGAGATTTTAATCAATACTTTGATGTTTCTTACATCAAATTTTATCTTAAACGAGTTATATTGGTTGGTCGGTTGTTTAAAATATAATTATAATAGTTAAAAGACATCATGAAATCTGTACAAAACTCATTTAGTTTTGAATTTTTATTCATAGCATCCAAAATAAGATTACAATATATCGTTAAAATGTATGTTTTCTTTCAATAAACTTCAGGAGTATTTTTATTATTATCTTCATCATTCATAATTCCATTACTTTTATTATTTTTACGTTTTTATCTGTCAGACATAATGTAAATTCATTTGAAATTTGAAATAAGCTCAAAATTTGCCGAATTGCATATTTTATAACTATAATCTTAATAATCCTCAACATTAAAAAGCCTCATACCCACCGCGAAATCACTCGCCCTCTCTCTTCTAAAGTCCACTGAACCAAGATTAACCGGCCAATTTCCAGAAGCCCGATAGGAAAAAGCGCGGGCTTTTCGAGCAGCGAGATCCCCACTTGATGTATCAGCGCTGTAAGAAGACTCGGTCAAGCCGAGCGGTTAATGGCCAGGAGAGCTTTAGCGCGTACATAAGACACGGTATCCTGAGATTTCATAGAGGAGCCGGACTTTTTGAAAGGGTTAAGAGGATCACCTGATCTAGACAAAAGACCAGGGCCCGTCGCTGCTGCTGCTACGTCGGATCCTCGCATGTATCCAGCTTAAGCTGGACCGCAGTTTAAGGAGCTTTAGCTTTTGTTTAATCCCAGTAGGTCGTCCTGCGAGCTGCGCAGGCCAAAAACGAGAGAGTCCCGGGGTCAGCGATAAAGGCGAGAGCGCGGAGCCACGAGTTGTGGCTTTACTTCGTGAGAAGATCAGATTTATATTCCAAGAATGCTGCGTTTCTTGTCTGACTGAATTAAACTTCGATTTATTGATGAAGCTCATGTTGGAGATATTGAGTATTCAATAATTGTGTAAATATTGAATAGTACTGCAACTTTTAAAATCTTGAGGAAACAATAATAACAAAATAATTCTTGGTTAAGCATTTATATTTATATATGCTGTAGAATTATTCTTATTTTAATTTTTCTTCCCTCTCTCATACATTTTTTTTAGTTACTTAGTCTGCTAAAATTTTATGCATTGACCTGCTTTATTCAGCTCGCTTTTTTTAAGGCGCAGAATGTAAATTATGAAAAGGAAATGCTTAAAAAAAGAAGGCAAGCCGAACGGAGTCGAGATAAAAAAAGACGAAAAGGGAGCAGGCAATTGATCTACCCTCCTGAGCTTTCGTCTTAGCGACCATTAAGATGGTCTATTATTTATCCATTCCCCAGGTTTATCTTTAGCCTTCGTGATGCGACTCAATCTTCACGTTCTTTTCTGCTCCCGATTTTCTCAAGGCAACGTTTTGCTTAACAATTTCGTTATATTACTTGAGTCTCTTAGTAAGATAATTTAAGAAATAGAATATTTTTACACAAACGATCTGTCTTAATTTTATTTTCAATTGTGTTTAAAAGTATTTAAGTAATTAATAGTAATAATACTTTAACTTAATAATTTACCTATTTTAATCAAATTTGATTATAAAATTCCTCAAAATCACTGCAAGTCTTCATCCAAATATCCACCTATTAGCGTCGTTTTTGTCACATTGATAATTCCATAGAGTAACCGGACCATGAATCATCGCTGCTCATTCTAGTACGCATGCGACCGCGTGCGCACCAAGCGAGAAAGAGAGAGAGAGAGAGAGAGAGAGAGAAGGCAAAGGAGACGAAAAAAGCTGCGCTTTAGCGCCGACTATGAATACAATATCGAACGGGTCCGGAGAGGTGGATAAAACAGGGGAGCGCAAAATGAAGTCGCGCGACCGACGATAAAAAGACCCCCGCTCGGCGCTGGGGCATATATCTAAAAGAGGCGCGCGTGTTTCGAATCATCCGACGCGTGTGTGTAAGTCACGCCCATGAAAATTCATTAGGTGTGTCGGGGGCTTTTATATCCTCTTTGCCTGATGTTAAATTAGATTATCTTTTGTAAATGGAATCTAGTTAAATCAGCAGTCCGAGTACAAGTAATAGTTCAATTATTCTTGTCAAATTGTGTAACATTGTCGAGATGTTATTTTGAGATGAAGGAAATGAAATTACTTTTAAAGTATTGATTGTATAATCATTAACTCATTTTAGTTATAAGTATTGAAATAGCACCATCTTGTTATTCGCAAGCTCGCTGATCGATAGAAGTAATAATCACTGCAATATCTTGTTATAATATTTGACAGCAGACAATTGAGTAACTTAATAAGTAAATGTAACTTAAAATTTCAACCCTCTATCGCTTTTTCCTTTTGAAGTCCCTTTAACAACTAATAACTCTATTTTATATTATCCCTGACGTGTATCTTTGTTCTTCTAATATTTTTTCTTCCTCTTGTCTATCCTCTTGTATTATTCATGTTTATTGAAGCTGTTTTATTTACTTGGAATTAATTTATTATTAGAATTATTGTAATAAATTTATTCTATTTATTATTCATTTTTTCGACTTTTTTTAAAGTCTTTTATTTTAATTATGCTACGAGAAATTAATTTTCAGTAGAAATATCCAAGTACAATAAGACTTTGTTTAAATTTGTTACATTATTTTATAATTCAGAACAATAAGTTCAAGAACAAAACATTGAGGTACTCCAATATTTAACCACTCCAATACAGATTTTATCCTTCAGCCTTTCGTTTGCCACCTTTAACAACAGTCATAATAAACAATTGACTCCAAGCTAGCCTTCTCAGAGCGAATCCCAAAAAGCGGCTATAATCCCGTCGCAATCGGACACGACAAGACTTCTTCAACCCGACGGCGATCCTCTCTCTCCCTCGATTCTCGTCCTTCTCGAGAGTCCTCGGAGCGTCAGAGCATTCGCGTGTGTGGGAAAATTCGAGTCGTCGAATTTCCGCGGCCATCCTCTCTCACTCCAGAGAGCAGCTCTCCTCGCTTCGGCGACAAGGCGAAAACTTCTTCTCTCTCCCATCCCTCCCTGTGTGTACATCTATACGCGCGGCTGTAGATACTCTTGGGGATCGGAGCGGCGAGAGAGAGAGAGAGAGAGAGAGAGAGAGAGAGAGAGAGAGAGAGAGAGAGAGATCGGGATCAGCGAGAGGAAAAGGTCGTGGGGAAGGCTGCCGCGACTGATCCTGTATTTGAATACGGGACTCCGACCGGCTCCTTTTAAGTATATATCCCACTCCCTTCCGGACTACATGCATTTTAACTACCGGCCAGATGCTCTCTCTCTCCCTCTCTCGTTCTCTCTCGATCCAATGCTGTCGCCTCTTCCCCAAGTTTCGCCCAACTATCGCTACTTTGGAACGCGTAAGAACGCGGATGCCTCCTCGAGCGGACCCTACGACGATGGATACATGCATGCAGGATGAGAAAGGAGAGATCGAGAGTGTGTGCCTAGCGGATGAGTTTGAGATCAGTTCGGAGCCCGTAGGCTGGAGCACTTTATGGTGTGGCATTTACTTGCTTACTGTGATAGATGAAATTGAGATTGATTTTAAAATTTTGTGGAAGGGAAAATTATATGCGTTGATATAGGAAAAAGAAAATAATTACAGATGATAATATTTTTCATATCGTAGATGCTTACTGCATTTTAATGATGTAGATTGTTATGTCAAATCACTTAAATTGTTTACCAAGATTATTATTAATAAACTCGATCAACTTATTAGTTTATTTGACATGGAATTGGGATTGATGTGTTGATTTTACCTTATTATTCTCTTTTTTTCCTGTTAGCGTGGCCCTCAGCTGCGGCAGTGCGTTGGGATCGGGTTAA
>UELX01006719.1:0-10249 GCA_900480035.1 Eupelmus urozonus | reverse complement strand
AAATCAGAATGTTTCTAACATAGGACCTGTGTATTTCAAACAAAATTTGTGTGTTTGTTTTGCATCTTACTTATGTTTTTTTGACAAAACAAAACATTATTTATACCACCTAATTACAAATCTTCCAATGGATCAAACTCTTTTTTAGTAAGAAATATAAAAATGTGGAATGGTTCACCTCCTGATTTACATAATTGTAATAACGGTCTCTTGTTTAAAATACTTGCCAGAAGATATTTTTTCAATACGCTTTAAACATTACTTTTACCCTTGCGAATTAATAATTTAATTAGTTATTTAACAAATTAACTTTTAATATATTTCATGTAATTATTTTATTGTTATAGAATTCTTGTATTTTAAAATGTGATACTAATTTTGTAATTTTTATAGAAATTAACTTTGTATTTGTATATGTAGGCTGACAGGCCTGTACTGATTTCATGAATAAATAAATAAATAAATAATAAATAAAGACTTGAAGAACAAATAACTTATTGGTCAATTAAAAATCCATAACTAACATTAACTACTGAAAAAAATCATTACTATTAAAATCTAGAACTCAAAAACTACCTCTTTGCGCACTACTAAACAAATAATTTCAAAAACATTATAAAAAAACCCCACAATTACAGCACCAAGATTTTCATCGCAATATCATATTCCACTCGACAAGTTGACACAATCCCCACCTGACAACACACGAATATCCTCTTCATTACACCCAGCATCGATTCAAAACTACAAAACTCCCACATCCTCCCCCTCGCATAACCCTAATAAACTTTACGACATCGCGAGCCTTAGCCCTCTCCCTGTATTTACACTCCTCCGCGCTCATATAGCCTCGCCGTCGATTTTATCCAGACGATCAATCGCGACATCATCACGCGAATGCCCCTGCAGCGGCTCTCGACATTTTCGCCGAGAGAGAGCCACATAATACAGCAATAATAACGCGGGATTGGCTTGTATGTATATACGGGGCCGGCGTGATACGAATCGTAACACGCGCGCCACGTGTGTTTGCTCTCGCGGCCAAGTTTACACAGGGTATAGGATATAGGGCCATAAAGGGGCCGTCGTGCATCGCGGTGAGAATCATCGTTAAACAGTATAGCGGTCATCGATCGCAGGGACAAAGAGCCTGTGACTGGCCTGTCTCGGGCTTTTTTTTTTTGCTCGCGAAGGATTAGAGTGCTGCGGGTCTTTTGGGAGTAAAGATTGCATTGTGAGTGGATGCAAGAGAGGGAGTGTATTAATTGTCGTACTAGAGTAAGAATAGTGTTAGTAGTATTAAAATTAAAAAAAATATTCAATTCGAAGGTGTATTCTGCAGTGCTGTATTTAAATTTTAAATTAAATGTTGGATAAATGACGATTTTTTCTCCAATTAATCATCCTCTACCACCACGTCTTCTGGTAGTAGTACGTCGTCTAATAGTCTTTCTAGTTCTGAAAAATATAGTGATTGATTCAAGCACGAAGTAACAAATTTTAAAATAAATATTAATATAATGGGGAAAAAGAATCAAAGAAAATGAAATAAATAAATAAAAGTTAAATAATTAAGTAGTTATACTAGTTAGGTATATCATTAAATTAAAATTTTATGGCAAGTTTGTAATAAAAAATCTAATTACACTTCTGTGGTGATTAGAAATTCTGATTGATATGTTACATTTTTCGAAAAATGAAGATTTTCATATAAATGTACTAGTGCATTTAAAATATACAGCAGCATTAAAAGTTAATAAGTACTAAGATCATTTTATGCTTTTTGATGCAACACTTGTTTTCAATTAAAATTATATTTTTATTTAGCAAAAAAGGTTTTTAATAAAAAAAAATGAAATAATTTGAATACTTAACTGATTATTTACCTTCTCTATGGTCAGTAGATAAATTTGAAAAAACGAAAAAATAAATTAAGAAGATTAAAAAATTAGAAACAAAGATTTTTAATTATAAAAATAATGTTTCATACTGGGGTAGCAGCAGGATCTGTTACAGGTATTCGCCAGTCCAACCCGATGCTGGATTGGGCATACACGATGAACATGATGCTAATAAATAGCACTAAATGAATACGGTATGACATCCTGCATAAAAGAGCAAATGTTGAATTTTTTGACGCATTCGCGTACTTAACTTCACATTATCAGAATATTTGTGTCATTAATGACAAATGCAATATAAAAAAAAAAAATAAATAAAAATAAATAAAAGATACTAGTAGTAGATAAAAATAAAAATAATAGTATAATAAAATTAAAATATACTATTTATTAATCAAGGATTCAATTCTTCTTGTATTTATTCCACTTGAAATGTTTTTTATTTAAAAGTAAAAAATAAAGATTATTTATCATTAATAATTAGGCAAAAGTAATGAGTCACTAACATAATTAATTGTCAAATAGTTTTAATGTTTAAAACGGGCCAAATATAAATCTAATACTGAACGTTAGTCCTCGCGAGTAAAAGATTATACTTATTGCGATCAAGCACGTTGAAAGTCAATTTCATCGTAGTAGTGCTGTTATCTTAATGTTACTTTACTATTTAATGTTCCTTCATTTTCTTTTATCGTTATTCAATTTCACATTGCTATTTCAGCCTGCTATTAACTGCAACATTAGCTGTTTCCTCAAAAAAAAGCCATAAACGAATTTTTTATAGAAATAGAAGGATATAGAAAAAAATCGTTGTATACAGGATCAATAGAAAACTAATAATTATGAGAAATAATTTATAAAAATCTTTATTGTAAATCTTTTATTAATAGAGTTGTACTAGGTCTTTTCGATAAAGAAATTTATAATTTAAATAAAAAAGTATTAAATTTATTAATCGGCAATTTAAATACATATTATAATATTGTTTATACAATTCACAAATTATTTAATAGTATTAACATTTACATTATCTAGTAAAAGTTTTAAATAATATAAGAAGGCTTTTCTCCTATTAAATTAGATTTAAAAATTTATGCTATAAATATATTGCTTAGAAATTTTAAATAAGTATAACAAATTATTCAAATATACAATTATTGTAGAAATAGTAACTATAAATAAAAAAATTAGAAATATTGTTATTATACTAAAAATAGCACTAAAATACTGAAGATTTATCGTTCTCATTCATTTTTCTTATATATAAAATAGAATTTCAAATCTTATTAAGATTTACCTTAATTATACATAAAAATCTGACGGTTAAATGAGACAGATTTTTCACTTGGACCGAGATTACCCTTTTAGTGAATTTATCGCGCATAAATTTTATTTTTTTTTCTTAACCATAAGATCTTTCAAGGAATATTTCACAAATAATATTTTTGGATAGATTTGTAAGCAAGTGATCCTAAATCTTTTGTTTTACACACACGTGTGTGTAACACACGCGCACACGCGCACACGAACACGCACATGCACACGCACACACGCGCGCGCGCGCATTTTCATATACATATACATATATATACGTGTACACAGAGAGCAAATACGCTGCAGCAGCAGTAGCGCAGCAGCTGTGCGCGATTTCGCCGGATTCTTTAAAAGGACAAAACTTGCGTCCTCATCTCTCTCTCTCTCTCATTCACTCAACCGGTGTGCGCGCACCGCAACCGCGCGACAACTACGACCGACGTATTTTTAATATACGTACACGCATATATCTACACACAAACACACACACACACACACACACACACACACACACACACCCAAGCGGAAAAAAAATCGAAAGACGATGCGCCTTTCACGGCAGAGGGAGAGAGCGCAAGCTGCCGAAATGACACTGTCATTACGCGTGCCAAATGTAATAATTCGTCGCCGCCGCCGCGCGCAAATTGTACGCTGGCGCGCGCGCGCGCACGTGGCCCACGAGGTGTGTATATAAGCCCGAGCGCGGGGGGAAAATCAGAGAGGCGAAAAAGAAAGTGCGCGCGCGCCTGACTTTTCGGGCAATTTACTTAATCTGTGAGCAATCTTTGCCAGCGATGTGTTATACAGTTGGCGACAGGAGCCAAGCCGCGGCTAGTATTCTGTATATGTACCACCGGCGACGCGGTGACGATTTTTTTTTTTTTTGCTCTCCTGGACACAGACAGTTCGTGGAAAAGTCTTGGGATTTTTTGCGCGAGCGAGTGGTCCAGCTCAGGTGCGAGCTTGGGGGCAATTAAATTTCACTGGTCGCGCGCTCGCGCATACACAAGGACTAATTTGAGGCTGTTTATATACCTATATGGTTAAGCTGGCTGCGCTTATGCAGAACAAAAAAAACGCGAGATTTGAGCGGACAGAAAGTCGAGCGCGAGCTTGTCGACGAAAAGCTTGCTGCCGTTCCGTTAAAGGTCGAAAATTATATTATCCTTATCTAAGAACCTGCTACTTTTTCACTCGCTCCGAATCCATCCTGAATTCAATCGAATCAATCAAATTATACGCATTAGCCGGAACGATAAAAATCTCCAGTTTGCAGCGACTCGAAAAACCAGGCTCCTCGATCTCAAATTATCCAAACCCTGCAAGCTATAATGTGTCCCAGCAACGAAAAGCCTAATGAAAACATTAATTACGCCTTAATAACCAGCGACATATCCATCCCTCTCCCCCAGCCTCGCATCGTTTTTCTGCCGTAATCGCTCCTGCCCATCGCGTAATAAGAAAACGATCGAAAAGACGCTCACCGCACACGCATAAGCGCGCAAAAAGTATCCTACGGCATAATAAGTCCCATTCCTCGCGCGTATCTCGATAATGTATCCAAGGTCAGTACCGTATACACCATTTATCCTCCGGAATATCTTCCCGGTACGATCTCTATATATACATCTCGCCGAGAAAGAGAAAGAAAGACCGAGAAAATAACGGGGGTAAATCGGTTGAAGCCGTTCCATAAGCCAGGGAGAGGGCTAAAGAGCGCGGAGATCAGCCAGCTTGGAGAGAGAGAGAGAGAAAGGAGAAGGGGGCACCTGTGCCCGCGTGCGGCAGGTGACTATCACCCCTCAATGCCACCGCCGTGCGCGCGCGCGTGTGTGCCTATGTATGGCCCGAGCCCAGCGCCTTCCTCGATCTTTTTTTTACACATTTTTGATTCCTCCAGGATTTTTTTTTTTCGCGGTTAAAATTCTGTCCCCGCGGCCGGCTCTTCTTCTTGTCTTCTGAGCTGGGGTGAGCTTTTTTTAAGGAGGGGGGAGTGAGCATTGTTCGGTCGGTGGCGAAACAGATGTAATGCGCGCGTGCATAAGGTAAAAGATGAGGTTCGGGAGGGAGGCTTGATACGATTTTATCGAAATTCAATTGTTTTTGGATTTTTTTCGGAAGCAGGAGGAAGCGCCGTTTTGGGAGCGGCAATTGTGTGGTAATTCTGTCGGGGGCTTGAGGGGCGAGGGCTGGAGTGGAGTTGGACAATGGACGGGAGAAATTAGGGGAATGAAGTGGGTTAACAAATTTTTGGAATTGATTTTTGACGTCTATTTTTATTGGATTAGGATTGTGCAGGTGATTTATGTAGGTTTTGCGTTATTTGGACGGGGGTACTTTTTGTCTAAAATAGGTATATATTAAGTGCAATTCAAAGAATTCCAAACAAATATTATTTGTCTACTAAATTAAACTGTTATATATATGTATACATACTTGTTCAGTTTTAATAATAGAAAATTTTTGCAACTTTCCGAATTGCCTGTCACGTAATAGACTAGACTAAATCCCCTAAAAGATGCAAAACGATTGTTCATCCGGTGCAACAGGCGGTAAAATTACCATAAGAAAAGTTTTTCTTTTTGTGTTAGATATGCTATTTTTTTAACAAGAGTATGATATAGACTCTTAGACGAGTCTCAAACTAATTTGTTGGTAGTTGAATAGAAACGAAAAAAATATTTTCTATCGATTTTAGAAGTTCTCTTTTTTCTTTAAGAACAAAAAAAGTTCTCTTTAGCTGCTTTCGCAGCTATAGACTTAAGAAAGGAAAAAATTTTTAAACTGAAGTTTTCCGCTTGCTTTTGAATTTTTACGTATTACTTAATGAATAAGAAAAAGTAAATATTATTCGTTAATTACAATCAATTATTAAAATTACAATAAAACTAAGTTTTATTAACAAAAGGGGAAGAACAACTCCAATACCTCCGTTAGCTACATCTATACAAATCATTAATCCCATTATCCTACTACAATCGGCCTTCACACTCCACCAACACCCCACGGAAAAACATCTCCAACAATAAAGCCAATAAAACAATACCGCCAAAATTAATCCACTAAAAAACATCCACTCCAACCCACTCCAAAAGCCACCCCTCCACTCTCACCGTGCATCTTGCAAAGTGCACCGCGTGCGTGCCAAGCCGACTGGCAAATTGCAAATCGCCAAAGCGGGCTATCTTTTTTTTTTTTCGTCAAGGGGGCGCGTGCCGAAGGCGTCTCGTAACATAAACGCATATGCGCCGGTACAGTGCAGCCATAGAAGGGTCCAGGAGTGTGCGGTGTGCGCCTAATGAGGAGGCGTTTTACACCGGCGCGTTTTGTCTCTGTCGATTGAATTACTCGACTTGCGCCGCACGGTTGTTCATTCATGAAAGGGAGCCGATGCGTACACGTAGGTATTTGTTGGCCTTTAAGTTATTATTTCGGCTGCGATGAGAATGGCTAATGTTATGCTCTTTTGTTGCTGGTTGCGTTGCGATTCGATGGTTGGTGTATATGCGAAAAGCTTTTGCCGCGTATTTGCGGACCCTGCTGATTTCTAAAGTAGCACGTGCTCGTCGCGTGTTAGGCTTCATTAATTTTAGGTCTTTTGTTGATGTGAAATGAATTTGAAGAAGGTGAGTGTGGAGAAAATTGATTTTAGTATACGATTAAAAATTTATTAGATTGGCTGGTTGGTAATCTGCTATATTTTTTGCTGATTTTACAGAAGGTAATACTTGATAAAATATTACTGATAAAAAATAACTATTTATACTATGAAAAATGTAAACATAAACAATCAAATAGTTATTTTAATTTATTTGTAAATGTTTTATAAAAAGGAATGGGGATATTTAAAAAACGATTTTTAAAATATCATTAAATAGAAAAATTTTGACTTGTTAATAAACTGTCGAGTCTAATGATATTCTAACAAAAGGTTCATCTACCCATAGTAAAAAGGTGTTATTCTACATTTAATTATAGAAATAAATTTTTTCGAAGCAGTATAAACATATTTTGCACTGAAATAAAAATAAAAGAACAAAACTATTTTTGGTCTGTTCAAGATCTATTGTGCTTTCATACCATAATAAACTCAGACGACAGTGTCTTTCTTCTTATTATTAAAATTCTAGTTTGCATACTTGTGTCACAAAGCTTTATAATCATTACAAGAACATGAATTTATAAGGAAGTTATATAATTAATAAACAGTAACTCATAGAAAGCATTTGCTTACAATGTAATCGAAAATAATGAAAATGAAAGAATGTCGCCTGTATTTACTTTATTAAGTCTTCAACGTGTAAATGTATGGCGAAGAATATTTATTTTTGAATTCAATTTGTTAAAGAATATATAATAGTGTCAAGTTTTTAGAAATAATAATTAACTGTCACGTTTTGTTAATTGGTTCACAAAAGATACATAATCCAACACTGCTATTGTCTTAGAATAAAAGAAAGTTGACTACATACCTAATACGTAGGAATATTTTGTTTTAATGAACATAAAATCGGTTAGGATAGAAAACACCATTTTTATTCGAGAGTAAATACAAAACGTAATTAATTGATTAGTGTTTTTTATTTTTCGCTATTTTTATTATTTTGAGATTACACGTCAATATACTGTGCACAAAGTGTAAAAAAAAAATAAAAAACGTTTAACGATGCTGTTTTTGATTTCCAATTATAATCTAATCTCGTTTGCTTAGCTAATTCGTCAGTGAATTTCTAAAAATACGCGCAGACTATTGTGACGTACTTGAACCAATATTATTTTAGAGGACAAAAAATCCAAACCGCTACCAAAAAGACCTATTTTAACATTTACCTTATATTTACTTAATTTTCATTTCACCGTTACCGATCATCAAAAATAACACGGAATAAAAATTTTCCTTTCCAACTAAAAACAAGCATTAGAAAAATCATTATACCAACGCAATTTCTGCTTCTCATTGTTCATCGCGCTTGCGGTTAGAAGAAGAAAAAAAAGTATAGCTCCGCGCACTTGCATACACAACGTACACAAACCCAGATCCATCTTTTATCGACGCTCTGTTATCGTTCGATTTACAAAGAAACTTCAGAGCTCGCGCTCCGGAGCGGACAGCTGCGCTCTGCATCTGATTAATTACAGCCGCGCGCGAAGCTAGTTTTTTTCGTCACCTGATGCGACAAACACTCGTTTCCGCAATTACGTTTATTCAAGCCGAGCGCCGAAGAAAAAACGCAATTTCGAAAACAAATTTATTTTAATCAGCCGCGAAGGGTTATTGAGAAACTTTGCATTAAGGACAGCAAACTCCTCTTTTTAACTTTCTCTAACCATAAAATTATCCAAAGAATTATAAAATCAAGAAGTCGATTAATAACCCGTTGCTCTTGAAACGAGCTTACAGAACAATTAACGACGAATCGAGCTCGATGGACTATTTTTCTCGAAGCATCGGCCGCTGTATCAATACAGGCTAGCTTCTAAAACGTGCATATAGGTGATCGATCACGCGGCTGCACGCGAAGCTTCGGCAAATATTGCCACTACGCTCGTTTGCGTATAAGCTATGGATCGCATATTTATGACTGCGAGGAAGGATATATCATTGTCATCAATTTTCTTTTATCCCGGCCGGGGCGAGGTGCGTCAGCAGGCGCTGAGCATTAAAATCACCGTGACGCGAGGAACAAGGGAATTACGGAGAAATGCGGGTTTTCGAGAAAGTAAGGTGGCGATGGGCTTTTTTTATTGGTGCGCCGTTGTGTTTCTGCGAACGAATTTTTATTGGGTATAAAGTAGAATTTCATTTGTATTTTTTTGAATTTTTAAATATTTAGTACGATAGAGCAGGTGTTTCATGATGTTTTTATTGAATTATCTATCGGGTTGCTGCTTATGGTAATTCAGGGGTTGAGGGAATTCATTTTGAGATCTTGCTAGTCCGATTAAGGTCACTGATACGGTAACACTTTTATTGTCATTTAAATTCAGTTCCAGGATCCTCTATTTCTGGAAACTTCCGGGTTTACTAGAAAAGCCATTAGTAGAACAAAAATCAACATTTCTATACTTATAATACATTTTATTAAACATTAATCGGAACATTAATTTCGAAAGAGTTCACCACGTTTGGTTTACACAATAGGCATAATTTAGCGCAGTAATATCAACTAATTAGCATTATAAAGATGCCTCCGTAATTATATTCCTACATCACAAAAAGCATCTCGTTTCATTCACGAAACCAAACCGAGGAATCCAAGAAAAATAGTAATTCCCAAATTAAACAAACATAAATTCCACGTTAACAAACCCACAAGCTAGACTCATTCATAAATTTTCACAATCGAATTTTCGCGCAAACATCTTACACAAACATTTTCATCAATACCCTTAACAAAATAGACCCGACTCGCGCCAAAACAGCCAAAAATAAAAAAAAATTACAGAAAAAAATTATCGCGATTAAATCGACGACAAAATAATCCGGCGTCTCATATCCGCGATGAATAATAAAATAATTGCATTTATGTTTATATACACACAAGTGCGAGCGGGTTAATGATACACGCGGCTCGCGAATGAAAAAAAAAAAAAATAACATCGCGCTACCGCATATACAACCAAGGCCCGCGCCGAGTATATAAGAAAACAGTTTTTCAAGGCTGCAGTTCGCGCAAGAGCTTACATCTGCCATCGCGCGCAATTGACCACTTTTCTTTACTTCGAAGCGCGTACTTACAGATATATATTGCGCGCGTGCGATCGTTATGCGCAATGCGCACGTGCCGCGCGTGGCGAGATCATCTGCGCTTTGGTGGAGATATATATAAAAATCGCCCCTTTTTGGCGAGGTTGGGAAAAATAATGAGCGATGAATGGGTTATGCCTGGGGGAAGCGTAAGGTGTTATGGATAGGCTGGAGAGTTGTTTTGCTGTTTTTAATTTTTCTTCGGTTTATTTTTATTGCGTTGATGTGATGTTAGGTGTATGAATAGATATTTATGAATGATTAAAAGCATGAATGGTGTTACGTA
>UELX01006718.1:0-10251 GCA_900480035.1 Eupelmus urozonus | reverse complement strand
CACGACGATCTACGCGTCTCAAACATAAATTCATTTTGTTCAGTAAATTCATCTAGTTCAACATTAAAAATATATATGGACAAAAATCTGAGTTTTTATTTTATTTCATAAAAATACGGAACATTGTTTTATTAATTTAATTTTTAATAAAACGTACACCTTGTCGTGTACAAATACAGTTATTTATAATTTCAAGTTTTTCAAGCACACTTATATTATTTCACTACTGAATCAAACCAAACATTTTTAAAACTGAAACAAAATTAACAATCATCTTCAAATAATTTTATAATCGTTAAAGCTTAAGTTCTCTACAATACTGAGTTACACCCAAACTGACTTATTTTTCACTATACCCACATACCTGCGCAAACACTAAAATTTCTCCAAACACACAGACAAAAGTCCCCTTAAGTACCACCGACTTTCGACCTGCGACCGTCGCCCCCAACGACCTCCCAGCTCTCCCCGAGCCTATCCGATCCCATCCCCGATTCCCAACTCAGCACTCATATACAAACACACCGATCAGGCCTATATTATTGTTCCGCCGGCACTAAACTCTCTTAGTATGCCGCATAAAATCGCCGAGTAAGCGCTTGTCCAAGCACAGTCCGCAGGCCGTCGACTCTGCCTCTTTCTCCTTCTTCTCCATCAATTAACCGCGCGTTCGTTTCTTTCCTTCAACAATATGGCATTCTCGATCGAAGCTCTGCAATGCAAATCGAAGCTGAACAACATACGGGCCCGTCAGTTCGTGAAAAACAACCTCTGGCCGGAGATGATGCCGAGGGAGGAGGAGACGCTTTTCCAGAGCACCGGACACCAGCTGAAGCAGGCCATCCTCGGGGTGCTGGACAGAATGAAGCTGGCGGTCGGTAGTCACGATCAGGGCAAGGCTAAGAAGGTGGAGGACGCAGCTTTCGAGGCTGGAGTTGTGGTCGCCGAGGAGGTCAACGACGAAGGTTTGTGAATTTTGAGAGCGTTTAGTTTTGTGGAGTGCGGCTATGAGACTGCGATGCGCGCCGGCGATGCGTTTTGTTTTTGCGATATTGCCGATGATTCAGAGGGAATGGGGCAGATAAGAGAGCGTCTCGGGTTTGAATTGCGTGTATGTTTGCGGTGTTAACGGATATATGGAGAGTGGCTGGTTTGTTGTAGAACGATTTTGTAGGAGCTTGGTTGATGTAACGTGCGAATTTAATTATTGTTCTTTTTTTAAGTTTTTTAGATTAGGGGATTAATATAATAGGATTAAGAATTAATTGTTAGGTGTACTCGTATGTATTTTCATTTTCTAGAAATTTAAATTTTTACAATGAAATCAATAGCTGCATTCTAACATTCGGGCCCACTTTCGTAACATTATAAATAAGGCATTAATAATTATTTTGAAATTAAAATGTTTGCAAATTAAAATTTTTTATTATTTCTCATGAAAGCTAATTTTCTTTTAGGTTTCATTGAAGTCCATTTAACAGCAACTGACAAATGAAACTTTCAACATGGTAGTCACTGGCATAGATAGATAGTAAAGAAGACACGAAGACGTAATATATGTTATATTTATTTTATAGTACTTTGGTGTTGTAATTTTTTCTATTTTATCTTCAACTAATTTTATTTAGTTTTAGCCTAAGGTTGATTTATACATTATAACTTGGAGGCTATCATTATTATTATTTGAATGGATAAAGTTGAAATTAAATGTTTGAGCTGACAATTTTTATTAGACGTAAAAGTGTAGAAATTCAATATTTTTATAGTATTTGTTATGTACGCAGTATTTACATTATTTTAATTTTTTAAATTAGTGTTATGTAAGTATAATTGTTAGTATTGTGATATGAAAATATTTTTATTGTATATAAAATTTTATTGACAAGTTAAATATTAATGAAAACATAGTTCGTATGAATAGTGCTTATTAATTTTCAATAATATTTATAATTAAATTATGTGATATTCTATGCGTGACTACCGCCGAAAATCGACCTCTTCATAGATTGTATACCAAAGTTTATCATTGTAAGATTTTTTGTAATAAATTTTAAAAAATTTGCAGACAATTTTTATTTTTATTTTTTAATTTTATGCATTTATTAATTGTAATTTTAAAATAATACAAAAGAAAAAATAATTAAAAATATGATTTTATAGTATTAAAATGTTATTTATCCTTACATAAACAGAATCCTTAATTAAAAACATCCAAATAATGCTTTATTAATGGCAATATTTTTCTTTTTGTAAATACTGACTCATTTTTTTATTTATTTTTCAATCTAATATATATAGTATATATAAGTATTTTAATTCTTTCACTGTATTCTACTTTACCCACCGAGTAAACATATGTGATGTCTATATATACATAGATATATATAGACAAAAGCGACAAGTGTTTGCTGCTGCTGTGAGGGTGGCTGATACAGCTAGAAATTTCACAGCTGTTTTCAAACTAACCTGTCAAAATGTTTGTCTAATTATTTAAAACTGTATATGTTTAATTGTGTCCAATAATTTATGAAAATGTAAAATATAATGTTTAGTTTTGTTAATCATTTTATGTTATTATTAAATAAAAAAATGTGTGAACGTGATAAAAAATTTGTTTGTAATTCTTGACATATTAAAATTGTTTAATAAAATTAAATTTGTACATAAAATATAAAAACAAAAATTTAGACAGTACTGAAAGTAATAAAAACATTTAAAATCAAAATGTTTGGTGAAGTCCAAGAATTTGTTAGTAATTATTGGGAAGAAGTTCTGTCGTTAGTAAACGAAGCAGCTATTTATATTGATCATGCAGCATCAGAATGTCTTCACTGGTACACTGGTGATAAAGCATATTTAAGTTTAAAAGATGCTGGTGCTATTTCAGTTCATGAATTAGCTCTGTACAATTTTCATGTAAATATCATTTTATTTATTTATTTATCAGAATACATAATTAAATTAACATGTTTTAATTGTTCTTTTAAAAATTTTAAACTTATTTCTGTACTTTAGAATCTTAAAGCTGAAGGAGCCAAGAAAGCAGTGATTATTTCTTCATCTACAGATTCACTATTTTACCAACGAACCTTAAAACTAATCATCGAGAAAAATGATTTTGAAAAATGTTTTGTTATATGTGTGGCTCATAGAAAAATTTTAAACTACAGATCAATCGTACCTGATGATATGATAAAAGAAAGTAGCTATGATACTTTAAAAAGTGATATATTATACTGGATGAAAGATAAAATTTTTTCAGAGGTAATTAAAAGATTTTGAATTTACCTAAGACTAATTAAATTTAAAATCTTACAATGAATTTTTTTCAGAATTCACAAGTAACGATGATATACAAGCCAATTTTTATAGCATGTTTGAAAAAGGATGTATTTGTAACTCCTCCTTTTGGAAATTTAATGCCTTCAATAGATGAAGTATTAACAGATGATTATGAAGCAGATGTTGAATTTCTAATAAGTTCTTTCCATTCTTTGTTTTCACACTATGAAGTTTATGAAGACATTTATTCTTTAGGAAGACTCAGTAACTATGTTGCAGATAAATTACAAAATTTTACTGCAGCAGTTAACAGGAGAAATGTAAATATAAAATTATTTAATATTTTATATTAAATTTTTGCTTTAATTTATATTTTTCAATTTATTATTTATAGCATGTAACAGATCAAAGAAAAGTATCTTTAATATTGATAGACAGGTTACTTGATTTATCTACAGCTACTAGTCATAATTCAGAATCAATACTAGGAAGAATATTGTGTACGTTGCCTCATTTACCTCATCATTATAATGATGTAGCTGTACTTATGCACTCGTTTAGTCTTAAAGGGGAGGTAAATAATTTTTTTTTTTTTAAATCCTTATTAAATCAATTACTTTAATTTAAATTAAATTTTATGAAAAATAGGAATGTTCATCTTCTTTTATGGTTCCTGGATGCTTAGCAAATACTGATGAAGAATCAATGGATATTCTTTTTAATAAAAAACAAAAAGATGTATTATTAACATTAAATAAAATGCTAATAAATATGTCAAGTAATAAAGAAAGTCCAAAAACTAATAAAATTGCAACTAGAATTTCTGCTCACAGTTTGGAGAAAAGCATTCAGAAATTTAGAGATTCTGAAAGTATAGAATCTTTATGTAAAAACAGTAAAAATCTTCAAGTAATTGTTTAGTAATCAAAAAAAATACTTGTTTTTTTGGTAGAAAAATAATTTATTTTTGTTTCATTTTAGTTGATTGCTGCAGTTGTTCAAGCACTGAAATCAAACAAAACTGCACAAATTGAGTTTATCATAAGTTTAGAAAAATTAATCTTGCAAAATTTAGCTGTTAGTGGGGATTCTTCAAGCATATTATCACAAGTGAGCTCACTCTAAATGTTTTTATTACAGATTTTAAAAAGATTTCTAATAATTTTGTACACCTTATACTTGTAGTTGAGTAATATTGTAAAAACAAGAGCATCAAGAGGTTTAGATATGGAGAATCTTTTGGTATTACTAATTTATCTGTACGCAATGGCTGGTCCTGATATAAAGTTTTCAGATCAACAAGAAAAATCGTTAAAAGAAGCTTTAAGCAGTGCTATCTATGAAGATATAAGAAAATGCAATGACACTGATTTAACTAATGAACTATCTGCATATTATCAAACATTATTACTTTTAGGTAAATAATTAGTTTTATTCAAAAAATAATTTTTGAAAATAATTACTTAATATATATAAATGTTATAATGTTGCTAGGTGTATCTGATGAAGATGCTTCAAAAGAAGCTTCACTTAAAATAACGGAACGTATAATAGATATTTTGCACAAAATTTTACACCAAAGAGAATCATTAAGAAAATATAGGTAATAGTTATTATCAATTTGTTTAAATAACAATTTACGATTATGTTTTTTTAATTCAAACAGACAAATGATAAATAAGGCTGATCCACGTGAAATGGCCAAGCATATTGGTCTCTTAGAATATCTTGTGACAGATTTATTGGATGATAAAAGGCCTGAAATTCCTGACTTAGTGCAGAGAAGTTCTTCTCTACTTTCTTCAGGTTTTAAGTAAGTAATAGTATATAATAAATATAATTAAATATCTATAGATACTTATTCAACTGCAATTTTTTTACTAGTTACTTAACAAAAGGTACAACAAGTAATCATCCATGTGATAATTCTTGGGTCATAATATATGTTCTTGGAGGGATAACACCAGATGAAATAAAAACTGTAGAAGATATTATAAATAGAAAAGGAGCACAAGGCCCCAAAATTACTTTGGGAGGAACTAGATTATTAAATCCACTTGATGTGGTTGATAAAATTTTGTTAACAAATATAAGTAATTTATAAATTTGTATCAAGTAATAATATTTTTATTTTTACATTTTACCCATACAATACCAGTTTCATTTATTTTATAATTAAGTAACTTATTATTGTTTCCCGATTTAACGCTGCAAATTAATTCGTTTGAACTTTCATTTCTAGTTAAAGATATTTGATACCGAAGTATTTTCTTTCCTTCATGCCATTCCGTTGTCTGTTTTTTTGATTCAAAATTATACTGTTTTGTGTACAATGTCACTACTTTAAATTCAATAGTTGTTTTCCTAATAATGTTTAATATTTTCAAAAGATATGAATTATATGATAACTCATCTTTTTGTTGCCAATAAAATGCACTTATACTATCAATAACAATTAAACCTACTCTTCTATTTTTTAACAATATATTATCTAATGAATTTAAAGTTAAAAAAAATTGATGCTGGTTATAACAATTAATAATTTTTAAATTATTTAAGAGTTCTTTTACTATCTTATCCACATTAGTTGGTCCAAGAATATCACAAATTTCAGTTTGCATAAATTTAAAAAGAGGCGAAACTTGAAATTGGTTATCTGTATTTATAAAAAGTACATCCATGTTTAATCCATTATACTGCAAGGGTAAAATACACTTTGCCACAATTTTGGTCAATAAAGCAGTTACTCCAGTAGAAACCATACCCTTAATTTCAATTACATCAGTATTTTCAAGTTTATTGAAAAATAAATCATTGTCTAAATCCTGAATTGATGGTCGGTCAATTAATCTGGTAATTACTTGTAAACCTGATTCAACTATTGGTTCACCCATTATAAAACAATTTAATTAGGTGCAATGAAAGGTCATCATTGCAAGTAAGAAAAAAATTAACTTTAAAAATAATATTTATTTTTGAAATTCTAACCTAAAATGTAAACAAAATTTTTTATTTACTAAGGATTAAAAATATTTTAAATTATAAAAGAAGATAATAATTTACCTGCAGATACTGTGAACAATTATTCACTTTTAAATATTTTTATATTAAAAGCAAATAAATTTAAAATAATACATTCAACAAAATCAAAGTCAATTAAATAAAACTACCACTATACTTATTCATTGATAGCAGACAATGAAACTTTGAATTATATGAGACTTTAAAAGACAATAGAGATTGATAAGTTTTATTATAAATTTATTTTAAAATATTTTAACATCAACATTTAATTAATGGATAAAATTTATTCAATGATTTATCCAAAACTGAATAAGTTATAAAACATTTTTTTATATAGATCACAAAATACATAAATCTTAGAGCTAAAAAACATCAGTACATATACAGTAGTGTAAAATCAGATCATAAATTCCATGATAAATACTTTCAATCCAATTAAATCAAGTACTAAAAATTGAAGAAATTGGAAAAAGCTTTCAGCAACATGCACACCTACTTTTATATAATAATAATAAATACTACATAGTAATCAGTTATAAACAAATTGGACGCAATTGTAAAAATTATACAAAAATTTTAAAAACAGACAATTGATTAAAAAATTTTAGGCACACTTTTAGATAAATTGAACACTGTAAAATTTATATCAATGTCTTTAAGCAGTAATAAAAAATGCTGATTCATCTCAAAGGTAAATCTTGTAAAATATTACAAATCTTCACTATCGGTGTGATTTGTATATGTATTTCTTCTTCTGAGATTATCATTTCTGATGTCCAGCATCTGATCATCGGAATCTAGTTTACCTTTTGCTCTCTCAGCTTCACGTTTAATTATCAATTCTTCTGTCAAAAATGCTTCTCGTTTTATTTGATCTCTTAGTTTTCGTGGCATTCCAGATAGGCAAAACTGCACAGCCATTGTTATTAAGCCTACAATATTCTACAAAATAAATACAAATTTAAAATTACTTTTATTAACCACAGGGTGTAGAAATATTTTATAATGAGATCATGGTAATTTTTATGTTAAATTGAAATAAAATACTAAGCATTTACCTGAAAAATTACAATAAAAGCTAGTCTAGCAGCAAAAATATGCCAATAAATAGTTGGTCTTTTATATGGTAACTCAAAATGATCTGGAGGATTTCTATATTCTGCATAGCGGCACATAGTAACATTTTTAAAGTTTGACATTAAAGGTGCTGTACCACTAGCAAAATCTTCAGTATTAAAAATAGCAAGGCTATGGTTTAAGAAACCAATGTCAGTTTTGTCAGAGCTAACTACACTCATATACACTAAGCGAGGTATAAAAGTTGAGGAAAATGCTATAATAAACCCCTGAAATAAAATATGGATTAAGATTTTAAAGCACACTACTTACAAACAAATTTAAACTAATTTCTAAAAAGCATTCTGTACTTTTTCTAAATACATGCAAATATTTTCAGGGCTAAATCAAAAAATTACATTATTATTTGTCAAGTACAAAAATTACGTACGTTTGTCATTATAGATATGCGAGCTAATGTATCGAGAATACGTCCCCAAATACCAATATCACGAGCTCGACGTGGAACCGGTCTACGATAATGTAGAAGAAATTTCTTAGCATCAAAGCGCATTTCAAGAACGTTATTTGCTAAGGCAAAAAATGGTGCCAATGGAAACGCTACTACAAATAACGTTATAAATCCAAATTGAGTGACCATTTCCAAATATTCATCATACAATCCTCTAGCACCTAAAATAATTTAATATTTTGATTTAAGTACATAATTCTGGTATTCAGTATAAACAGTTTAAGCTTACTCCAATCAAGAAGTTTTAAATCACGTATCCACTGACTTCGAGGAACAATAGGATCTTTTTGCTTAAGACCTGTATGTATACGGAACAGTGCCCAATACTTATATAAAATTGGCAAAATCATTTCCAAAACTGTGTACACTGCCTGTTTTCCTACCATTATGATTGTTAATTGAATACACAATTCCATAAAACATCCTCCAGGTGCACATTCTTCTTGTCTGAAATTGTTGAAGATAAAAATGTAATTTGTTACTGAAAATTAAAATTTTTTATTTTCAATAGTCAATTACCTCAATCCAAAAATTTTGTTATATTTTTTAGGATATCCTACAAATTTTCCTTTTAAAAAGGCAACATAAAATATAGAGGCATAATAGTTAATAAATTGAAATAAATAAATTTTTAATGTCAGGCTGTCATCAAACTCTGCTTGAGTTCTTAATAATTCCATTTCTGTTAGATAAACAGCAAGCCAATCATAAATAAAATTGAGAACTAAAATACATGCCTAAAAATAAAAAATATTCAAACTCAAATGATATTAATTTATTACATAAATTATTAAACTAATTATCAAGCATTATATTTTAGTATTTACCAAATTTATGCCAGCTGCAATTGCAGGTACTGCAAAAGTTTTATAAGTAAATGAATCAAATTCTCGACCTAAGAGTCTTGTTGAAGTCACACTTGCCATTCGATATAAAACAACTGCAAAAACTGCTGCAAGTGCTAAACAAGTTAACAATAAAACAATTGAAAAGCTAAAAAACGTTGCTGGTACTATAACTTTCCAAAAACTAACATGTGGTTCTTTTTCTCTTGTTATTGGATTGACCTAAAGAAATAATTGCAAATGAATCTTTTAAAAAAGTTTACTTTTATAAGAATAAAATGAAATCTTAATAAATTCCACAATAAATATTACCTTTTCTTTGACTTAAAATAATTTGGCATTTGAAAGAAGAGATAAATATTGGGGTCGTGAATGTTCAGTACCATTATCCCATCCACTCAATCCCCAGCGATAACATAATGTAGCTGCTCTTCTTTTCCATAATTCAAGATAAAATACAGACCAAACAGACATAAAGGCTGCAAAGTAGACTATGGAAGAATTATCAAATAAATAGGTCACTTGTGCAAGTATACAAGTTTCATTTAATCTCCAGAAATCACATGTGGTTCAATCACATTGTGGACACATAATTGTATCTTCAGCCCAAGTACTACATACATCTTTAGCTAACTGGTTTGAATTCATAGTTGTTAGATCTAAAAACATGAAATGTGATAAACAAAAAACTTATGAATTTTAATTAATATGAGTTCAGTAAAAAATGTTACCATAAAAGAAACATATAATTCCAACAACACTTGCTGGAATTAACATATAAGTATAAAATCCAAGCCAAGCAAAATACATGGCAAAATTATTTACTCCAAAATATTCTCGTATTGTATCTAATGGCTGTACTTTAATCCATTGCTTTGCTGAAGCCCACTCTTCAAAAAGTAAGCCTCTAACACTTTCTTTTTGTTTTACAGTACCCTTAAAAATAACAAATTATAATAAATCAATACATAAAACTTTATGAAATATATTAAATTAAATTGTATTTAATTGTGTTGTTAAAATGGTTATTATTAATTTGAATTAACTTACAACAAAGTATGTACAAAATAAGAAAAAATTTAAAAAATTTATTATTATTTTTTAGAAAAAAATAAAATTTTTACATCATGCAATGGATATGCAGCAAAATATACACATGCAGCTAGTAAACGCTAAATACCTTTGCACGTTCTTTCCAAAACAAAATCTGCAATCATCACAAGATTGTGAATAGGACAAAAATTCTTGTCTTTTGTATCAAATCTTTTTGTTGTGCATTAAAAATAAAAGGGATTGTAACTAATTAGTACTACATTTATCTATAACATGCATACATAAGCAAAAATTTAAATAATTTTTATACATACAGATAATCTTTGTCTCTGGAATATTCAGCTGCCAACTGATACTCTTTTGGTGGAAATTTAGCGGAATCCAATTGTGCAAAACTAAATAATTTAATGAACCAGGATTTTGCATCATCAAATAAGTCTGTTTCTTCTATTATATTTT
>UELX01006717.1:0-10252 GCA_900480035.1 Eupelmus urozonus | reverse complement strand
AAATCGTCTTGCTTCTAGCAAAAAACCTTTTCTTTCTAGAAGCAATCCATTTGAAACCACTTAATAACACTCGTGAAGAATATTCATAATTGACAATAGAGTTCAAGAAGATTTCCGCTTAATTCAAATAGAATTCTTCTCGAAGCAAGTGCACGAGAATGAAAAGGATATTTCTCTTGCTTCTAACGGATCGCTACTATGTCGAAAATTAAACTTAAATCAACTCGAGGCAAGAGGGCTCCACTTGCCTCCAGAATACATTTTTCCGAGTGATGTTTATTTCGGAAAATGATTGGCCTAGTTCTCGAAATTCGTGGCCTTTTTAAAATTTTAAACGACAAAAATATATAAAAATACGATCCTTTCTGGCACACCGTAATCGACTTTTTCGGCAGTAAACTCGCAAAATTCCACCTATCTCCTCGCAGGCCCATTTAAATAACTTCATTTCTGTATTACTCAAGCGGGGAAGCGAGCGAGCGCCCGATAAGAAACAGCGCAATATAATAGCAAACAAGAAAATCCTCGAGCGGACATGCAGCGATTAGCCAGATAACACGATAGCAGCCGAAGCAGAACACACTCGCCCGATTACGTCCGTCTTTTCCCTCCGAGCTCTCACCTGCAGGCGAAAAATTAACGGCCTAACCCGAGGGTTAAGGTTGGGAGCGGCCTAAGCGATAGCGAGATAAGTCGCTCTTGGGCCGCGCCCCCTCCAACCTTTACCTTTTCGACAAAACCCAATCGAGAACGATGAGCGCCGGCAATCGCGTGCAGGCTAAAAATAAATCAGACCCATAAAAGTTGCACGCATCCCTCGGAGCGAGAGAGAGAGAAAAGGACCGGGCGCCGGTGGCGAGGAGAAAAAAGGATTCGCGTGGCCTTGAATAAGGGATGCGATAAGAGTCGGCCTAGGATATCCGCAAATTACGGGACTAAATAGATAAACAGCAGCATAGGCGAAAAATCGAGCAGCCCCGGCCGGAATTTATCTCGGCTACGTGAGCGCCCTAGGCACGCGTGGCCCAGCGCTAGCGGGAAAAGAAACGAGGCCTTGGGATACACACCGGACGAGAGAGAGAGAGAGAGGGAGAGGAGAGAATTGTCTTCTATATATGTATAGCGGAACTAAGCGCGCGTGCGTCGGCGATGAAAATTTCAGGCGAGCCGCGTTAATTTTTAATCCGGATCTCATTTCGGCCGGGGCGCACATGCGAATGCGAATTGATGGCCGGCATTAAAGCGCTCGGATGAGAAATTTAGTTTTCGAGAGCGCTAAGAATCGCGAGAATCACTCGCCGCGGATGACAAAAGTTTGCCGTACGCTTCCCCGGTCCGGCCTTTTGAGAAGCGAGCTGGGTATATAGATAGGCGGAGGACTGGGGATCAATTTCGCAGTTTAAGGCCTGAATATGCATTAGCCAAAAACTTTCGAATTAACTCCGACGGCAAGTTAGAGAGCGCCGGGAGGAGATGAGAGAGAGAGAGAGAGAGCCAGACAATCGAGTTTCGTAATTCGATTCGCTGGGCTATCGATCGGCAGTCTTAAACAGACGCGCCAGTAATGACAGTTAGATGTGCCCCCCTTCGTCGGATCTAATCGGTCGCATCATAAAAGCTTCATCATCCCATGCGGTTCATCATCCTTAAAAATCAAGCCAATCCCCGGAATTCCTCGGGCGAATCAGCGAGTCTATAATCAAGACGATAAATCCGTCCACATCCGCGCGGCGCTATCAAAGCCACAGCCTCGAGCAAATCTCGGATAAGGATCGCTCAATCGGCTCTCTCAAGCCTAAACGCTCTCCCCGAATCGATCCTGCGCATCCTTCTTTTCCGCGACTTAAGCCCTGACTTCCTCTCTCTCTCTCTCCTTGCTGAGCATATAGCCCATATACCAGCCGCCCTCTCCGGCTATCGCCATAAATACGTTCGGCATTGAAAAAGCTATCTGCCCTTCGGGCCGAAAGACAAATAGCGGCCCGTCACGAGAGATCGACGTGGCATTGCGCCGCTCGGCTTACTCGCTACGTCATCGATAAACATCGCGCCGCGCTGCACGCGAGGCTTGACTTTTCGGCGCGAAGCTCTGCATATATATATCCTCGCTGCTGGAAAGCTTGAGCGCGCGAGTCTTGCAGTGACGTCGGCCAGGAGGAGGACTTAATCAATCTCCCGGAGCGTGGCTCGAGGTCTTAGCTCTCCCGACGTTTATGACGCCGAATTTAGCTGGATTTATACGCGCGCGAGTTTCTGCTGTAGTCCGTCTTTCGGGCTGGAAATCCCCTCGCTCGGTTTTCAGATTCACCGGCGGGAGAGAGATGTTTTACTTTTGGCTGAGTCATTTTTATAGCCCGCCGCGCGCGCGCGAGCGATTCGCGTGACTCTGGTGAGGAATCGACTTGAGGCAGGGGTGAGAGACGGGAAAAGATTGGTGATAGAGGATCAAGAGGCACTCAATAATGTAAGTCACTGATCTGCTCCTGCGATTAATCCTTTGCCGAGCTGGGCATTTGGGTAGGAGCATAATTAACTGATGGAACGAGGAAATGACGTTCCGACGTGCGTTGTGTATATTCGCCCGGCGCGTTTCAGGATTTATTTATAGCCTGTATTCTATCTTACTAATCGTGAGCGATAAACACGATGGCAGGTGCGATATCTTCTCGAAGACGAAACTCTGGCTTTCATCGCCTCTAACTCACTATACGGTCAAAACAAATAGAAATAATTGATAAGCACCTCTCGGCAAACAAGGCCAACACGCACTCGAAAGCTATCCCAAACTTCGCTCTCACCTTCCGCACGCAGTTCAGCTAAATTTCCGGCTCTCTCAAAGTCTCTCCTCTCTTTCTCGTTAATAGCTAAGGGAGCAGGAGAGAGGCTGGCTCAGCTAACGTCGTTAAGGGCTGGCGACAGCGGGGAACTATTAGCCCTGGGCTTAAATCCTTCATGCCCTGGCGCGCGCGCGCCCAGCCAGTCGTCGCTCAATTTGTCCGTGATCCGCGCGCCCCGGAGCCGATAAATCGTAAACGCGAGCCCGAGTACACGGGGCGTAGGTATAGTCTGGGAACTGCCGCAGGTAAAGCGTTCTGAGACCCAGCGAACTTGGCGGAGTGGGAGAGATGCGACGCTGACGAATATTGAGTAGGGGATTAGACGAAAAATGTGAGATTTGTGTGTGGATGTTTTTTGGGAGTGGGATATGTCACTATAGTGTCATATATGGAAGAACGATTTTTTCGAATTTGAGAATTGTTGGGAAGTAATTGATCGGATTTTTATAATCAAAGTGAATAATTTGACAGTTTCTATGCAGGTTTTTTCATTTGTTCAATCATTGTGACTTTAAATGTCTTTATGTAAGTAAAATTCCACTTACATCTAAATCAATTCAATACAAACGCTTATAAGAGTATGCTAAAATATTAAAAAATACTTTAAGGAGATCACTAAACACGCTATTACCAAGAAATAAATGCGTGTACTATGTAATTCTTTGCAAAAACTAATAAAAATTTGTAAAAAATTGCTGCCAATACATTGGCACTTATTTCAATTTAATATACTCATTCACAAAATAAATTGTTTCATGAAGACACTTTTTTATTAAATTAACTATTATTAATACTACTGTTGTAAACTCAGTCTCTAAAATATGTATAACAAAAACCATTAATGTAACGAGAGTTGGTTAGATGTTTAGTTAGTTATTTTCTAATGGAACCTTCAAATCCTATTCAATCATATACTGTCATAAAATCATTAAAATATCATAATTCAAAAAATTGATGTAAAGCTAAAATTTATTTTATTTTTAAAAGCCCGCACTCACATATACAGACGTTTTTTAAAAGTAATGTATTTTAATTTCAACTACATCATACGTGTTTTCCATGTCCCTTTTTTAATTACTAATGTTTTTACTTTAACTCTTACAAAGTTTCCTCGGAGAAAATAATAATATTATTATATAAAATCAGTCCAAAAACCCTACATCTAACCAAGAAAACGTTCCAATATCGACCTGGCGACCTCACGGCAAAGGAGATGCAGTGAAAATTCCCTTCCTCTCTCTTTCTCTCTCGCTCTGTCGTTCTAATCTCGACAAAAACCAATTTAAGGGCGCGTCCGTTTGCCCCGGCGACGGCAAGATAAAGCTTTATCCAATTCGCGCGGCGTCAGGGCTGAGAGAAAAGCACGGCGCGCGGCTCGGCTCATAACTTAAAGTCCGCGCGAACGCCGGACTCGTCCTCATGAATTTCAAATTCGACCACGACGGAAAAGCTCAGCCGCTCGCGCAAGTTTACGCAAACTTATGCACACGCACATATACGCGGAGACCTATTTTGTAAAAGGGAGCAACAATAATTGCGGATTCCAAGCGGTTACTGACGAAATTAAAATTAATTTTAAGTGGGTGAATTCAAAATGTTTGTTAATGTTGTTTGTTTACGGTAAGAAAAAAGAAATTTTGAAGAATGATTTAAAATAAAACATATATTTTATATTGAAGCACTAATATAACCTACAATTGAAATAAAAATAAAATTATCCACTGAAATCTTTTTACAATTTCAAAAAACATGATTTCGCCTGTGTGTATATATAAGTTATTGTTTTTCTTACAATAGCAACTTTGAAAATTCTAAAACTATCCTAAATAAAGAAGTAGAAACTTTTAATAAATTTTGCTTCTTTTTTATTCAAAACGTATATAAGATTAAAATATAATAAAAGAAACATTTAACTGGAATACTTTGTCGTATTATCATCACGTAATCAAAAAAAAAAAATTCATAATGCATCAAAAAAACATTAAACAAAATAATAAAGAAGTGATAATTCTCTACTCTTTCGATTTGCGTTGGTAAAGTAACTACTAAAACTAATCTAGTTGACTCATTTTTGCCTTATTTATTCATCACTCACAGTATCAAGTCAATTACTGAAATGAAATCTGTTTAAAAGGGAATTAGTTTGATTTCAAATATTGAAAATACATATTCATTTGAGTATATATTTAGTGAGATGCAATCTTTGTTTTTGCTTGTCTATAATTGCTTTCCTTTTTAATTCAAGTATAATTAAACATTATGTCGGCAATAGTTTGAGATTGAAGCAAAATTCTCACAACTAGATGAAGATAACAATATTAGTATATTCCTGTATATACCGTTCGTTAGTACATATCATAATTTTCAATAAATTTACCGACTCCAATATTTCCATCAAGATCGATGATCAGTAACTGTATTTGTCACACCCAAATGCCCTGCATCAGAAATTAATTAAAAAATTTATAATTGATCATTGAAAAGCCTTTCGAGTAGCTAAACTATATCAAAACTCGTTCAACGACTTTAAAACTATCACGAGCGAATTCAACACATACACCTGCATGTGGGAGAGTCGATTAAATTCTAATAACGCGTGTCGTGATTCAAGAATCACAGACTCGATCGCCTCGCGGCGGGCCCTCTGCCGGTATTTCGGTCGCGCCGCTGTTAATGCGGTCGCGACGAGCGGCCGAAAACTCGGATAGCACCGCCAAAAATTGGCTTCGCCCGTTTTGCGAGTGAAATTCGGTGATTGGCTTCGCGTCGAGTAATAGGCTTTCAGTGATTATTATTAGTTTGTTTGATATTTTGTGAAATTTGTTTCTTGGTAAAAGTTTATCAAAGTAGTTTATTCTGATTTTTTTTCCTTTTTCTGAAGTATCTGTAACTTGAACAACTTTATTTCAATTTCAAATTCAATACGCAAGAAATTTAGAAAGATTTTTCAGGTCAGTGTCCATCAACCCGAAATTGGATTTTTCAAAACAGAAAGTATAACTCAGTCAATGGTGTATCAAAAAGAAATATTTAAGAAGAAGTTCAAAGAAAATTTTCGTATATTTTTTCTTACTCAGTATATGACAGAAAAGACGAACTTCGTTGATAAAATTCTTATAACGCACTTAAATTGACTTTAAAAACTTTAATGGCTTTTAAAGTCATCCAATATTATTTTAGACCTTGCACTCCTACCGCAATTCCATAAAGAAGTGTTTTAAAACATTATTTTACCGTTCTCATTTACCGTAAAATATGATAATTTTACTATTAATGAGAAAAAAAATTATTACCAAAAAAAAACTTTTTATATTGTCATATAAAAGCACATTAATATGTGCATAATTCTGGTGCCACAGAAATGAAAACGCAACTCGTAACTCTCTAATCGCAAGAAACTTCCAGTTCCCGAGCGCTCGCTCGTGAATTACGATTTTTAATCTTCGGTCGGAAAGTTCAGCAAACTCGCTATCAAAAAAAAAAAAAAAGCCAAGCGCACTCATTACGCATTCATCAATCACCGCCGGATAAATTAGCCCCAGCGCGCTGACGCGTATCCACGAATTTCCTCTCGCTGAATTTTGCGCGTGTGGAAAAGTAAAAAAGCCGCGCAGGGGTGATGAATTATTCATTATTCATTAAACTGCGAGATTCATCAAACGCGTTTTTTTCGAGGTTCTTTCGAGTTTCGGTGTTTGTCTCGGCATTCAGCGGTGATAAATATTAAATTTTCATCGGGAATCCTCTGTACGCAATACATTTCCTTATTCATATGAAATATTTAATTAGAAAAAACTTGTGTTTAACCGCCGCATTCGTAATGATATGCATTTGTTTCGCCATCAAAGCATTCAGTAAAACCTGTGTGATCACGTAGTTATACTCGTGATTTGATTATGATATTATTATTATATTTACTGCTTTTACGGGAAATAATTCTATTTTTTCTCCAAAAGACTTTTTATGATAAACTAGATCATACAAATAAGAAGAATTTGTTTTGATTAACAAGGATTAGATTTTCAATTTACGAAAACAAACTGAAATAAACCTTAACATTACAGTAAAATATTAAAATTCTTTTGTCTAACTTTAAAATTAGTACTATTAATATATTTATAATTAATATTACATATATTTAATTTTCTTTTTGTCACGCACCCGTCTACTCAATATTTAACATTTAATTGCATCAAATGAATGCTGCTTTTGGCTGTTGTATATAATGTTTGACTCGTTGTCTGACTGTGTTGGCTGTTACTACTTTTATTCCTTTTTTTATCTTAAATGAAAGTTTTCCATTCAAATATCAAAAATAAGAATATTATAATATATTATACGATCTTTTAAAAGCAAATTTTACTAACAGTTTAAAAAATTATTTATAAATACAGGTGAAACAATAGAATTGTATTAAATCATGGAAATAAAAGCAACTTTATTCACTTTGCTTATTCACGGGCTTTTTAATGCTTGGACCATCGTGTTTGTCAACCCTTCAACTATTATCACTTTCAAACTGGGCTGAAGTTTTTCTCACTGTTCTATTTTATATCTATACAAAGTCCAATCATGGGAAAACATATTATCATTCTGTAGTTATATAATGCCTGACTTATATTAACTGTTATCACTTTCAAACTGAAGAACTTTATTGTTTTTCTAGCGCTCGTACTGTTTAATCTTGGTACTTTTTTCCTCGTTCGCTCACTTTAAATTATAATATCTAACGTGCATTTGCATAGTCAAGTGAAGGCTTGAAAATTAAATTTAAAATTGTGCTTTTTAACAGAAAATGTTTCTGTTTATTTTAAATTCTTCCAATACTAAAATATTAAAATGTTTGTGAGTATTAAGAATTCATGTTGCATTATCTTTAGGATCAGAAATCTATTAAGTTTTTAGATTAAAAATATTTGAACGATTAAAAGTTAAAATTAATACATGTTTAAATTAAATACAAATAGTTTAAAAAATAACACCATTTTTGTCCAAACGACCAAACAAAATCTCGTATAAATGACTCAAAATTGCTTTCATTTCCACAGACCATTTCCGGATTCTTGATGAAAAAAACACCCGATACTATTCCGAGCTCAATTCCTCCGGCCCGAACCTTTTTCAATCAGAAAAACTCCAGAATTTTCCAAAGCCCGAACACAACTCAATTTTCCGCGTACGATCTTCGATTATGAGCTGCACACTTTATGACTCTTGCCCAGGGTCAGGCCGCAGATAAGGAGAGAGCTGCCTTCGCACGAAATATCCGCCAGAAGAAAGTTTACGTCCGCTCGTCGGAGATGGAGAGCGCGAGCTAGACGACGGGACTGCCAGGTTTACCGATGGGACGCCGTTTCCAGTCCTATGATTGCATCTCTTGGACTTTCTGGCTTCTTGGGCTGAGTCTTCGAGCGATGTTTTGAGCTTTTAACGTTCGTCGTTAAAAGAAGTTGACTGACTTTTGGTTAAAAGGAAGAAGAAGTAGTAGCGTAAATTAAATTGGTTGCGCTTCTTCAAAATGATTATGATAGCTTTTTTTATATCAATCGTACATTACAAGGTTTTGAAAGTATTTTTAGTACTACCTTCGCGTAATTCATGTTCATTAGACTGGAAACATCTTTTTAGATTTAATAGTAAATTCATTAAACATGCCCCTTTTGTACGACCCCCGAAATGGAAAAAATTATTTTTTAAAGGCACAAGTATGAAATAAGGTTTTTCTCTTTTAAACTATTCTAAACATTAACTTATCCATGAAAACAACTTAAATGTATTTATTGAATTAACAATTTAGTAACTTCGATCTTTTTTTATTGCGATTTACTAAGACGCTAATATGTTTAATTACTTTTCGTAATTATTGCAAATACAGTTGCAATACATTTTAAGTTATATTCAATAAAAGATTTTATTTGACAAATAAATTTTTTGTATATAATTCACTTCTTAATTAAATTATCTTTGATAGTTTTCTAGAAAACTATTAAATCTGTAAATAACTGGATCGGTTTAGAAGTTTGAATGTTTCTAAATACTTTCTATAATATAAAAAATACAATAATTGTTTAAAATGAAAACAAAACTTAATTTTGAAATTATTTAGCAGAAAAAAAAGCTTAAAAAACTGCCTAACCCGTGAATATTTAAATTCAAAAAGTTTCAAAATGTTTATGATGTATATAACTTTTGTGTACAATTTGAAATTAGAACAATTTATTGGATTTTAAACTACATTTTAAATCAGATTTATACTTCTATTTTCGAAATAATTGAAAACATTATACATGGACTATAAGTTAATTTTTTTATTGATACCAAAGAATAGAACTAAGCGAGAACGGTATGAAAAATGGCAATTATGTAAGATCTCTTTTGAAACGATAACATTTGATATAAAATAATATTTAGCAATTTTAAACATAAATTTTAACAATAAATATTTATTATTTAATAAAATGATGGTACACTAGAAAATTTTTTTGATACAGTCTCATTTTCCGAAATATTGCTTTTTGCAATTCAATTATTTAATTCTTTAATAGATCAAAACTATCAAATTATCTAAACTTTAATTACTTATTTTATTTTATAAAATTTCATTAAAATACGTAAAAGAAAATTTAAAATGTTTTTAGATCGAAAAATGACTATCGTTCGGAAGTTGGTGTTTGATAAAAATTTTTTCATTATCGAAATAATGAATTTTGATCATCACCGAACCAAGATGTTAATTTGGATTTAATGGTCAGAGCACGCATTCTCCTCCATGATTCGAAGGCTGTAATGCATGAATACCCAACCAAAATAAGGCGTTTCGTCCTCGAGCAGCTAGAGTGGACTTCTCAGTAAGGCAATAGATATCTACACAGAATATTATACGGGAACCCAAAAATTATAATGTAAATATTCATCAAACAAGTTGGAAAATTTTTTTTCTAAAGATTGTATGTTTTACTAGAAGCAGACGTCCGTTTTTCAGAAAAGATCCACTGAGTTTGTTAAAAAAAATTATAGACAGATAAAGATCAGTATTAAAATCCGAGCTTATCGACATTATCGATATTTTAACCAGAATAATTATTTTAATATAGTTAGTAGACCTGTTCTAAAAAAGGGACAATGTCAGCTTCTAGTAAAACATATAATCTTGAGAAGAAACTTTTTCCTATCTGGCCTAATAAAAGTTTACCACGTAATTATTAAGTTCCCGTATAACATTCTGCGTAGATTTCTACCCCTAACCTTTCACTTACATCTATACTGCATGATTTCAAACAAAAAAAGATATCTGGAAGTGAAATTCATAAGAAACAATTTGCTAATGAGCAGTAATTGTTAACCTTTAGAGGGCCGGGATTTGAGATGGCATATCCTCCATAAAAAAGTGGTAAAAAAGGTATCTTATATCATGG
>UELX01006716.1:0-10252 GCA_900480035.1 Eupelmus urozonus | reverse complement strand
ATACAGAGAAGATTAGCATGGCCCCTGCGCAAGGATGACACGCAAAATCGTGAAGCGTTCCACATTTTTTTGCAAATTTACATTTATCAAACATTTTTTTATTTTTATCTAAAATTTTAGATTATTATATAAATCGAATCTGACTTATTATTTAAACATTAAGTAATAATAATAATAACTATTTATTGATTATGTAATTCAGTATAAATAATTATATGACCCAATTGATAGAGCACGTATTTTTTAACACATATTTTCAGAAAATGGAAAAAACGAATGTTGGATAGACCTACTGTGCCTGTCCCTTTCATCATTACACATTAGACTTTACACATTTATTATACTTACGAAAGAAATTTTGAAAAGAGAACATTCGCTTTATGGTAGCAGGACTGAGGTTATGAGAGAATTATTATTTTTTATAGCTTAGATATAAAAGTAAATTTATTTACAATAAATTAACATGTTTTTAAGTAATTTAAGTATTAACTAATAAAAACTTATTTATTTTCATTCGTTTTCTTATTCAAATGGTATGTTAAATAAACTTCTTTTCTGGGTTGAATATTATTTTTTTTTGTGCATTTTAACTTTAATATTTATTAAAAGAAAACAACTAAAAACCATTTATTATTTATAACAAATATACAAAACTTCAATCTGTTAAAATACCGTGGTAGAAACGTTCCCCATTTTTGGCCAGCAGATGGCCAACTGTGAAGAATTAGACACCCACTAGCTTATAGTTTTAAATACTTGGCCAATTTTATTGGGGAAATTTCTACCAGGGTATCCTTATACTTATATAGCCAGAGGCAATACAAATAGCAATCATGAATTTATTATGTTTTGCACTTAAACAGAATGTAGTGATCTATTTTAGTTTAATTTGAGTTAATTCAAATATATCTGAAAATTATTGCTTTTTAAAAATCTATGCGAGTGTTAAGTATTTATCTAGCAAGTAAACTTCAATTAACATTATTTTCTATAATTTCATTTCAGGCGTCTTTAAACAGCATATAAGTATTAACAAACCTTAAAATATCTTCCAATCTTTTGGTTTACTTTTACTTGAAAATTTTCGTCAAACATTAAAACTTCGTAAGACTGTAAAAAAAGATATAGCATTCACAAACATCTACAACAAAAAAATAAAATAAAATTTTTTTGTATTTATTACTCAAGGGGGAATCAGCGCCTTCAAATAACATATTTAGATAAAATTTTGCTATATATTTTGAAATATCAAAATATGAAAAAAGCCTTTCACATTTCATTTTGAAAAAAAATGATAAAATAATTTTTTCATTTTTTATTATTATTTTGATTTAAAACTTAAAATTAACTTGGAATGTATAGATGCTTATTTTTTGCGATTATTTAAGTTTTTCGAATTATTTATGTGTACTTCTTCGGCTTCTTTTGTATTCTGGTATTTCTAAAAATATTCTGAAATTTGTTTAAATGTGATTTATAATATCTTTTGTATATTAAGTAGAAAGCAAAATATTTAAAAATAATTTTAACATTAGACAAAAAATAAGTACATACTCGCTGAAAAGTTTCTAATGAAAGATTAATGTATCCACCTGCAGTCATTTGCACATGTTTTTTTGCTCTTAGTATCATAAAAAATAACATACGGTTTACTTCATGTTCGTAGCTTGGATGTGATAAAGCAGCTGCATAAGCTGCATTTGAGATTTCTTGACTCTTTTCAAATATTACAGTAAGTGGTGAATATATTTAAAGAATATTAAAATATTTATGTTTAGGATTCTTACTTCATTTATAAGATGTTGTGGGATCCATTGACAAGTGAAAAATTGCAGTATATTCAATATTAATATAGATATATATTTTAATCCATTAGGATCATTCTGTTTTACATATAAAAAATTTAAAAAATATGAGCAAAATTGAAGTAGATTTGTTTTTACCTGGACAAGTTTAACTCCTATGAGGGCCGTATTGTATATAGTGCACAAAATCTGAACAATGAAAATGCCACTTGTGTATTTTTCAATTTTTTGACAAAATCTGTAGTGCATAAAAATATCAAAATTGTGTTACTTTGTATATTACAAAAACAGATTAAGTAAACTGCATTATTTCAATTAAACAAATTGATAAAACATTTCTGGCTTTCACGTGACTTACTCCATAATTTTTTGATGAAATTTAACACAATCAAGAACATCTGGTATAGATAATTTCATTACGTTTTTTCCAAACCATAAATTTCTATTACTATTTAGAACGCTACTATCACTTCGTATTTTAGACATTGACAAAAGCCTATGATGAACAGTTTTCACGTAGCCGCATGTTACCATTATTAAAAAAGGTCCAACAGTTTCAATCCCTGTAATTATTACAGCGACTGCAAAGCACACAACCTCTTGTAAGATGAAAGATATGACGTATAAGGGACCTTCATGAACTTCCATGAAGTGCCTAAAAATAATTTTTAAATATATGATTGTATTTAAAGACTCTAGCCATTATTTATTTATGATTTATCCTTAAATTTTATAACTATAAAATTATTATAATATATAGTAGTAGTGTATATAGTATATAGAATAGGATAAAATTTGTATTATACGCGTGCAATAAAAATACTATGTACTAGGTACTAACTTGTGTGCCAAAAATCTTCTTCCTTTTCCACCAGGTTTTTCTGGAGGCAGTCTAACGGTAAGAGCTGTGATTACGTAGAAAACGATCGCAACAACGGTGTTCCAGAAGAAGAAGTATCTCAAAATCATAACCTTTTTCTCGAATCTCTTGAAGCATCGTTATTAAAAGCTTCATTAATATTATTCGATAAATAATTTTTATTAATTAAACTTATAACTATATACAAAAAATAAATAAATATCTCAATAAATCTGTTATAGACATTTTTACTTAAACTTAAACATATTTTGTTGCGTTCTATGTAGCAATAATAAAAAAAGAAGTAGAGTTGCAATAACAATGGTACTTTTTATCATATCATTGCATTCTTTTTCTCGTTTAAAAATCTATTTTTAATTAAAATAAAACTCTTTGTTAAAATCACCATTTTATCAATCATACTAAACCACACCATACCTTAATAATCCTACTCTCGTGATAAACCAAACGCCGCCAGAGTTTCTCGCATAGCCCAATCAACTCCAACAAGTCCTTCCGCTTTGCTTGCAACATGATATACCTGATACCCAGCCCATACACAAGCACAGCCTCGAAGATACATTCAACGTCCATGCCGTCGCCTAATATCATTCTGATCTCGTAGCCGAAGTGCATTGCGACGTAGAAAGCCATAGAAAAATGGAAAAAACCAATAAGGCCACTGTGCAGAATAGACCTCGACTTCAGATGAGGTAGGAAGCCAACGATCCTAAAAAGACTTAAGTGTGCGTGTGTCACGTCATCGTATGTCGGAATTGGCTTCATATTGGAACTTTGTATTTGTTGTTGATGATTAACGCAAATTTGAGAGACTTACGGTGTAGGGGATCTTTGTTATCCTGCATACTTCGTATGAGGACAAACCTCATTAAGTAGTACATACATATTTGATTCCTTTAAAATTGCATGGGCGATAATAAAACTCGTTCGTTGTTTGATACCTAAATATTGTAGCAGCTTTTTCCGCTGATTAATATGTTTTTTATAAACAATATTTTTTATGTACTTGCAAATAAAGATAAGCCTCTCAAAATATATCATTGCAGAATTAATCCTAAAGAATTTTTCATTCAGTAACTAAAAGTATCGCGTGATGAGAAAATTGCAGGTTTACTCAGGGATGTAATTTTCAACGATCTTTACGAGACCACCAGAGTACGATGGATTTCCTGCGATGTGGAAAATGTAGCGAAGGTGGCGAGGCTTGCACGAGCTTTCGAGAAACACGGGAAAAGGCGCGACGTCGACGTGCCACGCGAGTTTTATGTTCTTTGAAAAAATGCGAAAAATCTCGACAAAAAAAGTCATTGATTAGATATTTAAAAAAAAATTAATTTTTAAAAAAATTATCACTCTCTTTCTTATACCTTTATTTACGCGGGTGTAGGATGCTTCTCAATAATTTCTACCAATGTGCGTGAATCATAGATGGGCAAATTAAAATCGACCTACGTGTTTGTGTATTAACTGAGTGTCTAATTGACGTTAACCGCTCAAAAATTTAGTAAAAGTTATTTTTGCTATAAGCAATAGTTTATTTAATTCTGTATATAAAAAATTTAATGTATCATTGTACTATTTATTTGCAATTTCTAAAAGTAGAAATAGTAAAATTTAAAATTAAAAGTAAAATTTCGAAAATTTATTTTTGTATACATGATAAACCTTTTGGTTCTTCAAGCTGATAACGATTTCTTACATATAATTTAGGTTGAGAAGATTACACAAAAGTTAATCCCGTGTATGGTTTGTATTATTACAGAAAATACTTTTTTTCAGTATAATTTTTTATTTATAAATTAATTTAAGTAAAAGTATAACATAATTAAAAGTTAAATTAAATAAATTTTTTTATATAATTATTAGAAAATATTTTGAAGACGAAGTTGTTGGATGAGACTGAATGCAGACAACCTCCATAAATTCTTAAAAGGAAAAAACTTGATTTCCTAAGGTACAAACATACATTTTATGATCAGTTTATATCCACTTCTTCTCGACAAACCTGGAAATAATTTTCCAACTACGTTCTCTAAAAATATCATTCCCCTCAGACATCATCACCTGTGACTTAATGTCCTTCAATTCTGAACCCTCATGCATGAAGAACTTAAGTGCCATCACACAGTGAAAAAGTTCGCTTTTGGCATCTTTTCGAAGCTGCTCCTCAAATTTTTCTTTTGTAAACAATGACAAATCGAAGTTCGCCTTGCCCAGAACTTCAACGAGTTTCTCGTGATATATGCACAAAAGATCGTCAAAGTGTTTGTCTGCAACTACGGGATCGACACTCGCGCAAAGAAAATAAGGAAGATCTTTAAGAGGACTTGCAACGTTGGCCATCTGGAAGTCGATCAATTTAGTGTCCGTTTTTCCGTTCTCATCTGAAATTCATATTAACTATGATAAATTCTGAATAGAATTTAAAAATTTTTAAACTATATAATATATGTGAAAATAGATCGGCACCTTCATGAAACATAATATTATTGACCCAAAAATCACCGTGAGTTATCGCTACCCAGGGCTCAACCAGATTTTCTATTTTTCCGAAAGCTTCATAATCCTTCAGTGGTTCCACAACCTTTTTGATACGCTGCTCGTATTTTCGGATACGTTCATCTTCAAAAATCTGTTTGAGCGTGAGATCTATTACGTCGTCCATTCCGTGTTCCTCTATCTTCCAAGGAAATACAGTTATAAGTTTTCGGGCCTCTTCGAAAAATTCCGGACTCCTCTCTTTTATTATCATTGATAGAGCGTGGAAACGAGCGAGCACAGTGATGGCCAGTTTCGCGTGATCGTAATCTAAACCTGTTGGAAAAAATGATTTGTGTGAAATATTTAATTAACTTAAAAAATATTTAATTTTACATCTCATTCTGTATTTTATTTGATTAAAAAGTATGGCATATTTGATTCATTGTATTATTAGCAATCTAAACGACTGAATTTTGTATTTGAATACGCAGTATGAAAAGCTTTACCGTAAATTTAAGCTTGCGAAATAAACATGTTTCGCAGACGATGCAACTGTACGACTTCTACAACTTCGATCACTAAATACACTTATGAGTAAATGAATTCTGTACAATCTGTACAATAAGTTAAAAAAAAATATATTTTTACCGATGAAAAGTAGTATATATTTCAATAAATTTAAACTTACTTATTTTCATTTTCATGAAAATTCATTAAGATGTGATAAGCTTTTCAAAGATAAATGAGGTTTGTTTAAGCATCCATATAATTAAAAATTTCTTCTTCATATTCGAATATAAGAAAGTATTTACATACTAAAAGAATTTTAGAAAACGTGTTCCTTACTCTGTCATACAGTTTATGTTTATTTTGTAAAATATAATATTTATTGCAATGATAATAAATTGGCAAAAGGTAATAAATTGAATCCTATATGTATAACTTCTAAAGTTTCAAGATATTTTAATTATTTAATTATCTAGTAGAAAAGTTTCGTATCAATTTAATGTTTTCAAATAACATTTATGTATTCTCGAATCCTATTATACATTATAAATTATTAAAACATCATATTAAAACTGTGTGAGCAGATTACATACAGAATCTAATATCTCTTAAATGACTGGACACAGTTTATTTTGCAAAGATTTTATAAGTATTAAAAGAAAAACAATTTACCTTTTCGCCTATCCATTGTGTGATATCCATTGTCTTTCATGTTCTCCATAAGCATAACAACATCGTTATCTGCCTTGCCGATGACTTCTTCGTTTCGCGATAATCTGCCTCCATAAAACTTTGGCAACAAATCAACCTTGTCTTTTAGACCGATATCCTTCTCCAGTTTCTCAAAAGCGGGCATCAATTTTTCGAACACGAAGATCTCTTTGGCGAACGATGCAGTCGCATTAAAATGGTCTTTTTGATAGTCTGAGGTCGGTATCATTTTAGCGACCATCGAAAGCTTTTCCTCTGGCGAGTTTTTGTTTCTTTTTATCACAGCTTCAACTTTCAAAATTGTACTCCCAAAATTTTCACCTGGTGGCAGCAACATGGCCGTTTCGTAATCAAGGACTAACATTTCTTTACCGATACTTTTACGCAGAAGAACTTGTAGGTCTCGAAGTACAGGTTTCTCTTCGTTTTCAGTATGTTCAACCGTATCGTTTATAGTCATTTTGTCAAAAATAGAATAGATCTTTTTTTAGATTTGACAGTTTAAACTTGTATAACCAGCAAGTCTGATGAAAATTATTTTTACTTAATATCCAAAGTTCAATGATGCCTTAACGAAAGAAAAATAAATTGCGCTACTGTGTAGTTTGACTAAAAATTTCAAACGATATGCTTCGAAGAACTATTTCACAAAAATGTGCGATACTCTAAATCAGAGATAGCTCGCTCTTCCTTACTATACTTAACAACGCTGCGCGAGCACAATATATTAACCTACTGCTGAACTGAGCACCCGGTATTAAAAGCTTGTTTTTATCTCTGATACAGATATAGATAGGTTCTAGTTGAAGTTGTTGTACGATTTCCCCACTCTAAACTATTTGCTAAAAGTCATATTTTTTCAAGATTGTCAATATTGTCGATGATACGCCTTGAAAAGAATAATATATTATCTTGCTTAATTGAAAAATCAGTATTTTTATTAATAATCTTTTTTTAATACTTAGGAAACAATTATATGTAAATAAAGAAAAAACTTTAAGTAGTCACTGCTACATCAATCAACAGAAAAGTTTCAAAGAAAAGTTTGCAAAAACGTCTATGTCATGTCTTAATGACTGAATTTCTACACATATAATTCACAATAACACATATTGTGCAATCCATATTAATATATTTTTTTAATAAATATAGATAAAGAATATAGATACTATATTCAATCATAAAAAAAAACCTTTCAAGTGATTATTTACATTAAAAGTTGCAACTCGTCTAGAAAATTGAAAATATTTAAATAAAATTATCAAATATTGCGGAATAGAAGTTATTGTGTTCATCTTGTGTATAAAATACCATGTATGTTCTGAAATTAAATTTCTTTAATAGAATTTGTAGATTTAAAAAGTTGTAGTTTAAAAGTGTTAAGTAACACTCTATTGTAATTACATGAAAATTTAGTATATTAGATACTAAATTCAGCTATTAGGATCGTGTTAACTGAATTGCTTATTTAATTAAGACAAATTAATACCTTTATAAATTAATGTAGATTAAATCTATGGCTTTTTATTGTAACTATAAATTAGACAATTTTTTTTTAATTGAGTTTACAGCGTTTTTGAGAGCTTGTGAACTCTCTTTATGTAAAATTCATAGATTTGCTGCAAATTTAAAACGATAGTTCAGCTGTCCAGTGCTAATCCAGCTTCCAAACTTATTTTATAACAATAAAAACGTGTCAAAATTATTTATGTTGAAAACGGTTTGTCAATTCTTCGAAAAGTACGCTGGTATAAGCGACTCTATGAATTATTATTGTTTACATCTTACATCAAGAAGAGCGTCGTTGACTTCTAAGACATTAAATTTGCAAAAGATGTTTGTATAGAAATACTCAAGTCATAGTCATTTACAGTATTATTTTAACAAAAAATGTGAAAAAAGAGCTTTTACTTATTAAATCTTAATATTTCAGTCTAAACAAATATTTAGTACATTTTCAAAAAGTAAAATGAAACTATAGAAAGCAAACTTTAATTTGTCGTTTTTTAAATAAAAGATTAATAGTTAGGACCAAAGTAATACTTGTTTAAAGTTGTGCATACAATGAAAATGCACTGATTAATTATAAAAGTTCCAATGTTAGACAATTTTTCAAATACTTTTGTAATCTTTATATCTCAAGTATTCGGAAGCGTAGATCTTATAACTGCTGCCTTGTACATTTTTTGTTGTCTAATATTATATGACAAAGTTTTATCTAGATTATAAGTGGTCTCCTAATTAGTTTAATTATCATAACTTCCTGCTGATAAACTCTTAAAGACTTAAAATGATATAATTCTGATAAACTTTTGAAATGAGCTTTTGTATACATACATTGCAATCGGTAAAGTAGATTCAGTGATATAGGAACACAAACACTCAGCTGTGCAGGCGATGATTACGCCGCTGTGCGCATAAACATTGAACCTGAGGCAAACAGCTCATCGTACTATCTATGGAATATAGATAATATGCCGACGGCACTGATAATAAACAATCCCTGAATATTTGTCGATAACACTAATCTTGTCACTAGACAATCAATAAATAGTAGCACAGTATCTTTCTGGATGAAAATCTGTGTCTTACGGTTCAAAATATTTTGAGGGCACAACATTCCAGGTAACAATGTGTTAATGTGTAACCATTGTTATTATCGCCAATTGCTAGATCCCTGTTTTGTCATTTAATTTTTGGTTTAGGGAATGCCTTAAGGGTGTACCCTCCATTAAGTAAAAATGAACAGAAATCGTTGAAAAAATTTATATAGATTAAAAAATATGTAAACTAGTGTTAAAATTTCAAAATATTTAGAAAGCTTATTGATGAGAAAAAAATTATTACAGTTGCTTTAATCCGACTATAGTAAACTTTTTCTCCGTGTGTTTTTTTAAAACCGTTGTATCTTCTTAAAAACCTTCCTAAACTGTTTGAAACTTTTACACCATCTCTGAATAATTATTCTTTATATACAAACAAATTTTTAAATGTTTTTTTTTTTTTTGTTAATTAATAATTACATTTTTGACTTTAGTATTGAAAATATTTGTATTATTGTATTTACATAGTACATGATACCATACTTACTTTAAAAGTAATTTTTAAAGAATTTATGTTATTGATAAAACTATTTTTCATATATATATGGAGGGAACACCCTTAATAGCACTGACAAAAGGACACGTCAAGTCTATTTATTTCGATTAACGTAAATGGACAAAAATTTTGTCGTTTTAAAACAGCATTAAAAAAGAATATTTTTAAAAATATTATCATTTGCCTAGAGAAAAATGATGTTTCTACATCATATTTTACTTTTCTAATAGAAGTACTAATTTTAAGGGGGAATATACCTATTAGTACCTGAGAATTAAAAAAATTTTTTTTTATTAATATTTTTATTAATATTTAAATTAAATTTGAAATATTTTAACTACTTTTTAAAAGTAGAAGTAAATACCTTTATTTTGAGCTATTATAAGCTGATTTTTCTTTATGTACACCACTATAATCCTTCAATGAACCTTCGAAGCCTGACTTCCTTGACCGTAAGGTTTCAAAAGACCAGATGGATAAAATTAATTTTTCTGAAGTGATTTGGGTTTAGTATCCACATAATTCTCGCGTGAATACAAGATTTTTAAAATTTAAAAAATTTTTAATTTTTTAATAATAAACATTAATTTTATTAAATAAATTTTTACCTTATTTTTGAGTTTTGTACAACTGTTTTGTATTCAGTTTTAAAACCCTGTATTCACGCGAGAATTATGTGAATTCTGATCTCGAATCACTTTAGAAAAATTAATTTCATCCATCTGGTCTTTTGAAACCTTACGGTCAAGGAATTCAGGCTTCGAAGGTT
>UELX01006715.1:0-10257 GCA_900480035.1 Eupelmus urozonus | reverse complement strand
TATAAATTTTTTTTCCTACGTTATTTTTTGTCAAAGTTATGAAACTTTTAAGTTTCACTAATTTTCGTTTAGGTATGACAAAAGTGATTGATGGGCAGTGTACATATTTATAGTTATTAATAAAAATTATGATTAAAAAAATCTATAAAATAAAAATTTATAATAATTTAAAAAAAATACAATTATTTTTATTACATATTTTCGTGCATATAAGCAATTATTCTTTTGGAATAACACTGCAGTCGATAAAAGTTTAAAAACTGGAAAACAGACGGTTTTTTATTTATAGGATTGAGTAGCCTGTAATTAGATCAAATCAGCGCTTAATCATCAGAGTACTTGAAAGTATTAGCAATATCGTGATCACTGCGCTAGACATTATCGGTCTAATTCATCAGCTATGTATAGTAGATATATATCTATATCAGAATTAACGCGCGTACTCAGAATAAATAGAATAATCTAGATTATTTGTTACTATATAAAACTAAATATTTATCTGATACAAATTCCGGTAATTAAAATCTTTAAATAATTACTTTAAATGAACGAATATTAACTATTAACGATTAAAAAATTCGAGTTGCTAGATACGCTATTACACACTTATTTACAATTGTAAATAATTTAAATACTACATTGCTATAATGCAGATCAATTTGTGCTTTTAATAATTTATAATAATACTGATTTTAAGTTTCAAGTTTATAATTTCCACGAATGTAAAGCAATTATTAAAGATGAAAGAATCGATGACGCCTATACACAGTATGCAAACGCAAAGTGTTAGTTCTTTACTACCTGATGCTTCCGTCGCGCAGACCAGCTTTGGAATGCATCAATATAAGTATACCGTCTCACAACCGTCCCTGTATCTGCATAATTTCCAGACACCCAAGTTCGCCGTCACCTTGGCGCAAAAAATTCCAAAAACATGAATCATCAATAGACTATTCGAAATCGAAAAAAGCCATTTCATTCCCATCTCGTAAATGCATTTAGTTCCAAAGGGCCGGGGTTCGAATCCCGGCCACGGGCACCTCTGACTTTTTTTCATAAAAAGTTTATGTGCTAAAATTAACACCGTGACTCTAGTATGGTTCGGGTTGGTTGGGGTTGGTTGGGGTCTTGGGGTGGTGACATCCTCCGGCCAACTATATAGGCTTTGGTCAAAAAATTAAATTAAAGTCCCACTGAGCATACTTATGTATCGTAGGCAACTCGGGTCCCCAAAAGAAACCCACGGCCAATAGTAAAAAAGAGTAAAAAAAAAAGAGTAAATACATTATAACTCCAAAAGCTAAATTTCCGGCTACCGCAGCGCGCGATCTTAAAAATTTAAAAATCCTCAGCGCTCGTAAAAAGCTTGAGGGCCTCGCGACTGCATTCATCATTGTCATAGTGTCGCGGGCGGTGCACACGGGCGGGATTGCGGCTGCGCCTTGTGCGGCTGCCCTATCCCACAGAGAGCAGAGCAACAGACTGCATTAGCACAGTCCCCCAGCCGACTCTGCAACACACCACCGGCCCCGCAGTCCTGCATATTTCGCTCGATCCAAGGATCGATTAAACTTTTCTTCAACCTCGAAAAACAAAAATCAAGAGCTTTCGGCATTGACGCACGGCAAAAATAAATTCCAGCGTTAATCCGCGCGTCAGCGGCTGCATATAAGCCAGAAAGAAAACAAAGCCCCGCAGCTGCAGCTGCAAATCCGCGCGCTAATCCTCCGAGGCACACACACACAGGCTGGAGCCGCACGCGGGGGCGGAATATAAGTAACAAAGGCGCTGAAACGGCCGAGGGGAGAGGGAGAAGGGCACGCCTGCTGGAGAGACAGCTGTAGCGCTCTGCGTGCGCGCGTCTGCGTGCAGTATACAGACAGAGTTGCGGGGGCGCGGACAGATAGAGACTAGGATACGTATATAACGAGCTGGCGCGCGCGCATGCTGCTTTCTGGCCGGGCTTCGCCGTTCTTTTTTTCTGCCCCCGCGCGCGCGAGTCGAGAGAGAACAAGGGAGATATATAGGAGAGCGCGATGCGATCGAAGAGTCGCCGGGAAAGACACTTAGGAGGGTCCTGTTGCCAGAGGTGAATGCTCCGTAATCTCTAGACGGCGCGAAGAATAATAACACAGAGAGAGAGGCGGCGATAGCAGAGAGTGCATCTAGCTGGCGGCGAGTCTGGCACGTACGTACGCAAACGTATGTATACATAGGTAATTGCGCGGCTGCGGTTATTGCGGCTGTAATTGAAGGAGTTCTAGAGAACTATATATAGGGTGCCGCACGCGCGCGGCATCCGCGCGCACAGTGTTAATTGCAGCACTGGCGCGCGCTCCGCCTCTTTTACGCGCTCATACTTACTATCTATTTTATACTTTTCTAGGCAATAACGTTCGATTATGATAAGCCGAGGAGACAATAGCGAGCTTCGTGGCAGCAGCATAGTTTTTGGAGCGAGCTCCCTTATCGAGATCGGGAGGCAACGGGGCGGAAGAGACTTGTTTATCAATCAGTAATCCAGTCTGTTTATACAATACTATTATACTCATTATCAGCAGTATTAGCCCAACGCTGACGGCCTACTGATATGTACTAACAAAGAGTGGACTTGACCAGTGTATGTGTGCATCACTGCTACTTTAGTTGCTACTGGATAGTGTTTTGTACATCACAGTTCAATTGAGGACATACACTGGGAAACATGGCATCGTCTTTCTCGCTGGAAGTAGTGCTAGTTGCATTTATATTGATATTGCCCTTCCTCTACGAAACTAGCAGGACCTTTCGTTACTACTTCAAATTTCTTGTTTATTATGGCTATGTTATGATGAATGCACTCATACTCATACCTATTATGGCATTCCGTCCTAAGAATGTGAAGAATCTATTGTAAGTATTTATAGTTTAACTGGCATTTAGCAAGATAAGATCATAAATCTATTTCAAGTCTTAAAATAACTTTTGTTTGCAGATTGGCTTCTTCTTTATGTCATCATGTGAGCAATTTGCTAGGAATAAGATGGCAAATCAGAGGTCGAGAACATTTAGAAAAAGAGCGCTCTTGCATTATAGTAGCCAATCATCAAAGTTCACTCGATATCTTAGGAATGTTTGATCTTTGGCCTGTAATGGATAAGTGCACAGTAGTTGCTAAGAAGGAAATTTTCTATGCTTGGCCTTTTGGTTTGGCAGCTTGGTTGTGTGGTCTGATTTTCATTGACAGAATGAATTCTGAAAAAGCTAGATCTGTTATTAATACAGCTGTTGAGAATTTAAAAGAAAATAAGGTAAATCAATTTATCAATTTGAATTTATTACTAAAATTTAAAAATGATTTTTTAATTTATTATTTTTATTTCTCCTATTAGATAAAACTATGGATATTTCCAGAAGGTACAAGGCGCAACACTGGTGAAATTCACTCTTTTAAGAAGGGTGCCTTCCATGTTGCCATAAATGCTCAATTACCAATATTACCTGTAGTATATTCATCTTACTATTTCATGTCAAAATCAGAAAAACGTTTAGATGCAGGTATAATAATTGTAATATAATGAATGCTCTTCTGGTTTGACAATATTCTTATTCGTTTTTATTATTTTTTAGGCCGTGTGATAATTACCGCTTTACCGCCAATCTCAACTGAAGGTTTAGACGTTACAGATGTTCCTGATTTAATGGAAAAAACGAGATCAATGATGACTCAAGTTTTTCATTCAACAAATCGAGAAATACAGTTGTCATTAGCGTCTAAGGAAGAAAATGTACGGTAGAAAACAGAGATTAGTACAGCCTTGGATTGCTGGTAACAATGACGAAACTAGTTAATCTGATTTTCATTTAATTAGTTTTATATAAGAAACTATTCTTTCTTTAAGAGATTCAGTGATTAATTTAACGCTTTTAAATTACATAAATTTTAAAATACTTTTACTTTACTTTATCCTTATATTTAATGAACTTCATTAATACTTTTACAATTATTGTTGTTCTTTAGAGATTACGAACTTGAATTGTCAATTTCAAATTCAACTGATTTATTCATAAATTAGTTTTAATTATAAAAAGTCTGATTTAGATTTATTTAAAATAATTTTTATTTTTTAATAACGAAAAATTTTTTCTGAACGTTTTCAATATACTGTATTTCTCAATTTATTAAAAAAACAATTTTATTGAAACAACTCTAAATAAAATTTAAAGATAAATCTTCTATCATCTTATATAACAATTTTAATAATAATTGTATGTATTATACTTTTTAAATGTTTTTGGTGTTTTAGATTTATACCAATAATCAAGTGTGCAAACATTTTTCTTATTTATGTTGTTAGTTCATTATAAAAATTAAAGAAAGTTAAAATAATTTATTATTTGTTCAAAATATCATTAAGTGATAAAAGATTTGTCATTTGAATAATAATTTTAGTAAGAACAACAAATATGATTAACGAATGAAAGTGCCTTATTTTCCATTCAACTATTTTCAAACTTGTTTCTTAGTTTTTGAACTTAACAGTTTTCAAAAATTGAACTTTTAATGATTTTAATGAAATATCTAAATATGTTTTGAATATTTAATCTATTGCTGTAAAACGGTTTTTCAAACTATTGTTACCTGCATGAATCTAAGCAATCATGTGAAACTTAAAACGACAAAATTCTGTGGATGACAGTTGATCTGATATTTTACATTGTTATACGATTTCAAGAAAGCAAATTTAAATATGCACTTTGTGTACAGAGCACAACTAGCCAATAATTGTGAAAGATTATGGTGAAGCATACTATACATATGTTTGCACAAATTGTAGCTTATTGTATAAATGCAATGCTATTTATTGTACATTATTTATGCAAGAGTGAACAAGTATAGAATCTTCAGTTCCTTATTTTTAAAAAAGTAAAAGTTTACATTTCAGTGTAAACTTTTCCTTAAAATGTGATTATCAATCTTTGTGAGTAAAAACCAAAGATAAAACCAATGCTCGAAGAAACCAATCAAGAATCATAAGTACCAATGATTTTTAAAATTAAGAATTATTTTTATGATTCTGAAAATAACCAGAACCACGTAATCTTAAAATTACAGTAAATAATATTAATTAAATCAGAAAATAAGCACTGTACAGCTTTCTGCAATTGTTGTAAAGCAATTGCTTTTTTAATGTATTTTTAAAGTTACAATTTTAAGTTAAATTGCCATTGTATAAAGTGTTTTTATCAGTTTGCAAGAATGTGTTTTTCAGAGTGCCAAGCTTTTTTAAGGTAATATTTACATTCCACATATTTGTATATTTTATTTTTATTTTTATAATTACTAATGTGAAATTCAAAATGTAAATTTATACTTATAAAATTTTCAGTACATGTAACAATGATTAAATATGAAAAATAAAAGTTTTTGCACGAAAAAGGAATATGTAATAACTCAAATTGTATTATTAATAAATAAAAATTTCATTGTATTTGAAAAAAATCATATTCTCTTACATACAAATCTCTTAAAATTAACAAATGCATTCACTCTAAATCCTTAGAATCATCAAAGTTAGTACATTTAATACTTTTCAAAACTATTCAAATTATAAACCTTCTAAATTACTACTTTTTTTCTCTTGACTTTCAGTCCATGCTTTTGCAATTGTCTTCTTCATTTCATCGTCACCATCATCATACATTTTCTTCATAAGATTCATCAAACCAGCATTTGGATCATCAGTATCTGAAATATTTGGTTTTGTAGTTTTTGATTCTTTTAATCTTTTTTCAACACTGGTAATACATGTCCAATTAATTTTTGATTTCTTTGCTAAGAAAACTATAATTGTATCTGTTTTAACTTTAACGTAGCTTTTGTTCTCATCAATATCATCATATAGATTGTTAATTAAAAGAACATAATTTTTATTTTCAAGTCCTAGAACACGTAAGTCCATAGATCTCTCGGTGAAATTGCAAAATACAGCTTCTTTGGGAAGTGTATGAGAATTGTTCAGCATGACATAGATTTTAACAAAATTATTTGTTTGATCCCATGCATAATTATTGAGTTTGATTTCATAGCATTTTGGTGCAGAATTAGTTGCAGGTTTTGATGCTTTGTTGTCTTGATTTGTACCCAACTGATTCTGAAGGTTAATTAATTCTGTTTGTAATCTTCTTATTTCAAGATTCAAAATATCCTTAGATTTTTGTCGAGAAGCACGTTCTACCAAAGAAGTTAGATCGTCAATATCCAACTTAATCTGAAAATATACCATAATCATCATTTTCTTAATAAAAACAATGTTAAAAAGTATTGAAATTTTCTGCAATTTTATATATTAATTTCATATTTCTATTTGTACAGGCCCTAATCTTATATTAGTATTAATAAAAATCCAAATGCGTTTGCATTGAATATTATAAAAGAAAGCTTACCTCGTTTAAACGCGTCGACATTTTTGCAGATTTTCTCTATTCTTATCAATAATGGAATATATTCGTTAAATAGGCCTACTATTCAGTGTATTCACAAACAAAGATCTATCAATGACACTTGCTAGCGTTTCTGAAAAATTTCCCCAGCTACTCGTAACAATACATGCGTGAACGATTGTTTTGCGTAGACTGAGCTGTTTCGAGAATTTCGACCGGCTTCGTTCTTTCGGAATTTTCTCGAAAGCCCAAGAAAGCAGAAAGCCAGAAACACAGCGCCACAGCTTCCAACAAGAGCTACAATCTCTCTCAAAAATTTGTTAGGTACCGCGTGCTCTTGATTGCTGCTGCCATCTGGATTTTCCGCGACTTTGTTCTGGTGTAGTATATTAAAGCCGTTACTAAGCCGTTGGCGTGTACTATAGTATACAAAGCATGTATAAAACTACACCAGATCAGTGAGAAAACAAGTGGTAAAAACTACTGTGGCCGACATAATTTTGTTTACGTTTGGTGTGTTTACAGAAAAAAGTCATGAAATAACCTTTTGTTAGTATTAGTCTTATTCATTTTTAGTTTCTTATATTTGATAATGGAGAATCCGGATACAGCACCAGCAGAAAACTCTTTTAATTCGTCGGTTGAAAAACAAGTGAGCAAACGTAGATCGGCAGTTTTTACGAGACAATCAATCGCACCTTCTGATCAAGGTTTGTTTTTTAAAATATTTGATATTTGTTTTACTTTTATTTGAAAAAAAAAAATTAAACATAATTTATTATTCATTTTATAGATTTTGAAAGTACTAATCCTACTGAAGAGATAAGTCAGGAATCGAAAAAAATTAAACTCCATAATGAAATTAAATCCAAATCATTTGATATAGAAAAATATATAGAAAGTATAAAACAAGAAGATAAAAAGTGGCGAGAAGTTTATGCAAAAAGAAAATTACGTACCCAGGATTTATTAAAACGTTGTAAAAAAGAAGAATCTTCACAGCCATTGGATTTAACTTCACTATCAGATTCAGAACGAGCTTTTCTAGCAGCAAAACCTGATTATGAGGAATTTAATAGGAATCTTGTTCAGTTAAGAGCAATGGCAGTAAAAGTAGCATTTTTAAACAAAAGTGCTGAACATTTTTATGAAGAATTATCTTCAAAGTTACAAAGTGACACAGATAGTGCTGTGCATCGAATAATCAATCTCGCAGATTGATAGATAGTAATAGTTAAAATTAATTAAAAATCAAAATATTTTTGTTACCAATACTGTGTTATATTATAAAAAGCATAATACTAGCTCATACTTTTATTTTACAATTGTATGAATTATTTATAAATTAGTTCTAAAATTATTAAATAAATATAATTTAGTTACATTCTAATATCTTTTTTCAATAGCTATTATAGATTGCTAACTAAAGTTTTTTTTTAAAAAACTCAACAATAACAAAGCACAAAAATCTATAGAGTGGTCATCTATGAATGTGAAAACTTTTTCGCCTTGAAGCTTTGCGCTCTCTCTGAGCTAAATATTCTTTTCGTGAAGAACTACTCCTTAATTCTAATATGTGATTTATTTTTCTAACTATTTCTTCAGCTGTGGAAGATTCTGCTTCAAAGTCATGATTTTTGAATGAAGCTGATCTTCTCAGTGACTGTGTGTGACTAATAGAAACTGCAATAAAAATATTTGTATAAGTAACATAATGTTTTTATGAAAATCTATATAAGACAATAGATTTTATCATAAATAAATAGTTTACCGTTCAAACCATCAAGTGTTATTGAAGTATGAGGTGTGTAAACTAATGTAAAAGTTGTTTTTGATCCCTTATTTTCAGTTAATTCACACCATGCAACATTATCCATGTGATAACTAACTGCTCTTTGTCTGTGCCAAAATCTACTAGCTCCCTTTCCAGTAACAACAGGGTCAATTTCTATTTTTTCACCAGAAATTCCGAGGTGCACTTCAGTCTTTGCTCTAACTTTATTTATTATGTATACTCTAAAAAAGATATTAATTATATAAAATATTCATAATAAATGATTATTTTGAATATAAAAAATAGAGACCTATATAGTTGATACAAAGGAGCCTCCATAGCAGTTGTATGTCCTTCCATTTTTGCAAGATCTTTTGCTACTTCTTCTTGTGTTTTTTCTAATTTTTCATTTTCTTCTTTATGTTCAGTTATAGTTCTTATTGTACTATGACGAGCTCTATCACTTGGTTTCATTTCAACAAGACCTAACGTTGAAAACTCAAACTTCGAAATAACTTCTGAAGGATCTAAACAAGGGAAATCCCAATCAACTTCTCCGTCATCCTCTGTGATGTATAAACCATATTTACTGATATCCTCCCTAAAATGAAATTAAATTCCTTTATTCATTGTATTTTATATAATAAATATTTTTTAATTTTTGTATTATTATTGTAGCACTTATGTTGTATGGAAATTCTTACTGAATGTGCTGGTTAGGATGTTCACTAATATATTTGTAACATATAAGACCTATAAATTCTTGAACTTTAGCATTAGCAAGAACAACAACTTGTAGAGGATATGATCTTTGGTCTTTAGGAAGCATACACATAAATATTCTGTACTTTCTAACAGGAGCACCTATTTGGGCCTGTGGATAATAATTGTAAATTAATCGAGTTAATACTTTTACCTATTATGAATTATTACTAATTTAAATAAAAATTTGAAACTAACATTGCCATCAAATCTTGCATATTCAACAAATGGATTTTGAGGAAGATCAGGGCACTTCTCTAACTGTTCTGCAAATAACGATCTTAATTTGACATGAGGTTTATCTTTTTTAAAGTCTTTCTCCTTAAACATTTCATGTTGCTCCTCTAAGGAGATGTGACTTTGATTATTCTCCCATTTAATGTGTTTAATTTTTGCTGCCCTTTTTCTCTCTTGATCCATTTTTTCCAAACGCTGTGCTGTATTAGTTCTCTGTCGATGACTAAATTCCATATCTATATTCAAAGAGAATAAATGATTTAGTACTAACTGCAAATTTAGAATTAAGAAAATTTAAAAAATTGATTTGATTTTTACCCATTTGAATGTCATATGATTCAGCTAAAGCATCAAGATCTTCTTCATCACTGTCTTCAGCTTCTGGATAAGCATACAGTGTTCCATTGTTGTGCAGATCTTTGGGCAAATCATCTCTCACCATTACCATTTCACACATGCCTTAAATTATGAAAAAAATATTAAAAAGATTCCTATTTATAAATAAAAAAGTTATGTTTAAAAAATAAACCTGTATCATCAGAAGAAATAAAACTATCTCTTATGTGTGAAAGGAGCCAATGAGGATTATCATAGAGAGCCATTTTTGGCAGTTAAAATCACTTCACTTTTAAATTCATAAACTTATTTGTCATAAAAAATGAAAAAGGAATGCTAGAAAAGTACATGATTGCATTGTTAATATACACTGTCAACAAAAATATAACCTCCCGATCAACACTTTTTCGACATTTAAGGAATATGTAAGACATGTAATTAACTGATGATCCAACTGATTAAATCCAATTTGGTTTATTGGAAAAATTCCTCTCTGCATGACAGATTCATAAATGCAGATCAGCTGATATTACACATACTTTGCACCACTTTACTGGTCGATTTCCTTCTTCATAGCCTAGAAAACAGCGGTCTATGCTCATCGATGGACAACTAACGCCAATAAGCCGGACTCGCGAGCTATACTCCAAACTATATATACACATATATATATATATATTATATATATGTATACGTGTATATAAGTATATCTATATATATATAAG
>UELX01006714.1:0-10265 GCA_900480035.1 Eupelmus urozonus | reverse complement strand
TGCAACATAATTTTTGGGTTTCTGTATAATATTTTGTACGAATTGCTATGCTACCCTTTCACATTGCCTTAATATTTTTTCATAGTTATTTTAAAGTTGTTTTCAGAAGGTTAAAGCCTTACAGGAAGATACTAAAATTTTTACAATATTTCACCGGTTTCAATACACTGTTAGAATACAAGATCACAAATCAAAAAGGAAACATTTTTATGAAAGTGATTATTTTATTGACTATAGCAAAAATATTCTTTAGCCAATAACATGTAAGATATCCAACTTCCTTTTAATAATAATTTAGAGTTTTTGAAATGGGACAGCCTTTTTAATAATCAGCAAAGTGTCTTGCTTGCTAATTGATAACAACTTAATGGATTCAAAATCTCTGATATTATACTAATTTAGAAATTGGTAAAAGTATCATAACCGTATAAACTAGTAACGATAAAAATAATGTAAAACAAGATTTACTATTTAAATTGAGCATTCTATATGCAATTTAAATAATTTATTAAAATCTATTTCTATAAATTCAATTTGCAATATCATATAATACTGATCTACAGTCAAAGTCCTACAATATTGTTAAACGAAGAAAACATTTCTCTGAACCAATAATCACAATAAACCCACAAACCACGTATCTATCACAACAAAATTTCCTCCCACCACACATAAAAACAAAACACCGATCTCACCTCAAAACCCACCCACGCCAGATAAGAATAAGTAATTCCCATTGATTCCCGTGAGCTTGTTAAAGTTCGCGCGCAGCCACTGACCCGAATCGCTCTCTCGCTCGCTCAGGGGTATAACTCCAACCATATACACCCAGACCCGCTCTCCCCAAGACAAGGCGTCAATCTTTTTCCTCCTCGAAGCATAGCGCACATACATATATCCAAGCCGTTCGCACGCGCGCGCTCGCCTCGCCACGTTCAAAAAGTGACGTCGGCCGAGAGAGCCGCATTATGTGTAATAAATGCGCGCAAGATAGCGCGAAGACAGATCGAGAGCGATTAGGAAATTCGTGACGGCCATTGTCTCTTCTCGGAAAGTTCAAAAGTGCCTAGAGTGTATATAACGCGAGCGTGTGCATGTAGACACGGCTCGCTTTTGTCGCCTTTTGTTGAGAGGGGCTCGGAAATTTCGAGCCTCGTTTTTCTATGCAGCGAGAGGCTCTGATGCAAGGCTGGGAGAGCTGTCGAAATCTGGCTGTTTGGCAATGCGTTTTTATTTTGACTTTTGAAAATTACGCTTACGGGCATGTCGGATTTTAATGTTTCTTAGGACGCGTTGTGGATGTTGAATAAAAGTTTGCGGAATGTGAGTGTTATTATTTTTAAAATGGATGTGAGGGAGTGGGAAAACGATTAGGGTTTATTAATTCTGAACTATGATAAGAAAAGGTAGTAATCTGATGAAAATTTCTATTAATTTCAAGCTTGTTTTGAACATGAAATCTGTTACCTTCAGCGCTATCAAACCACAAAAATCTAAATTCATACATATTTTTTTATTTAAATCCAAACTAAATTAGTAAGAAAAAATTTCCATCTCAGTCCCCGCTAATATCCCTCAGATTTCACATCAACGCATTTAGATACCTGCTCCACCTAACTTTCATTATCGTCTAATAAAGTAATCAATTTAATCATTCGAGCATTAACGTACTAATAACCGACACAAATCAGCCCTCCAATCCACAACAACTAATTAAGCTATAACAAAGCGAAACTACCTCCCAAGCAAAAGCCGATCGGACGATTAACAAAGCCAAGAAAAAAGCGCGCAGCAGTACAAAGCCAGTAAGTGCCCGAGCTCCTCTCTCTCTCTCGTTCTCCTATCGGACACTTCGGAAAGGCTGGCCGAGCGAGCGTGAGCACACACGTCGTGTGCACGAGAACTACTCCTTCACTCTGCTCTCGTGAGCTGGTATCCTCGTGCCGGGGCATTTAAAAGACGCGAAACGCTGTGTGTCCGTGTGTGTTACACGGGCTCCGTGTCTGGGGGCCCCCAAGGGGTCATGCCCCTGCCTGGCTACACACAATAATCAGCCTCGTTCCCTTTCTCGTGCGCTTCTTTCTCGGCTGCTTAAGGTTGATGCTGGGTATGTGTGTGGATGCCCTTCGCGGTGGTTTTTTTTTATTGCGTTTTGTGTTGTGGGTTTAGGTTTGATGTACGTGCTGGGAGATTTGTCTAGAAGCGTCGAGATGTGTGATAGGGGATTTATGGTGTTAGAGGGTTAAGTTGATTTTTGGAGCGTGTGAGTTGGAGTTGATTTTGGAAAAAAACAAATAAAATAAATTTGAAAATGGAAATCAGAGTTTGGAATAAGGAATAATAAGGAAAGAGTATTTGTTTTTCTGAAAATCACTTGTCTTCGAAAATTTGCAGAAGATTCATAATTTTCTACAAAAATTTTGGGATCAAGTTTACATAAAATTTTTTTAGTTAAATTTCGATTATTGATTTTTACTATCGAACTACAATTTATAGCACATTTACAATGTTTGTACAATAATAAGAGATGAGATAAAAAAATTAAAACATAAAATTAAAACAAATCAAATGAGTCGATAAGAACAATCAAAAAGGCATAATAATATTTGGAATTGAACTATTAAGAATAAATTTAGATTTATACACAATTCATCTTCTGATCTCATTCACTTACGTTACTTGCACAAATAGATCTCTCATTAACTAAAAAATGAAATAATTATTACTTTGAGCAAAAAAACCAACAACTATCATTATCTTAATTAACGTAGAAACATTTCAAACGAAAAAGTACAATTTTTGTTATCAATAAAAGATTCGATCGAGCCCCTCCCGATAAGCATAATAGGTGTAGCTATTAATCCATCGCTGAACGTAAAAATTTCCATATGTTTCTCTACCGATCAAAGATTAGTCTAATAAATACGATATTTTTCCCAGCGATAAGAAAAAACAAATAGTTATATTCAATAGATAGAGAAATCAATTCTGCTCCCTTTATGCGGCTTTTATCTTGATCCTTACCTGTGCATTACATCAAATTATTCATGGGCGGTAATCTTAATATACTGCGCTTCGCACATTCGTCTTGCCTTGGAAATCGTAAATGTTACACACGATCAAGGCGTGTCTACGCAGCATAATGCAACAGCTCTCTATGTGTGCACAGGCAGGCCATTTTTTTTTCCCTCGGGGTTGACCTACATTAACTTGACAATTCATAACTCGGAGAGGCACTCTCGGCTTTTACCGGCGTAATTGTTTTAATTTTTGCCTTGACGCTTTGTTGCCCGTGATGCATGAGAGCCGATTCTTGTTCTCAAAGAAACAATGTTTCTTCCTTTCTGGAACAATAATTGAAGTATGCGAAGGAAACAATAATAAATAGGCGTGAAAAAAGAAAACTTCTCAGTATATTTATAATTTTTATTTCCAATTCAAAAACAAACCGTACTCGATTTTACTACAAGCGCGATAAATAACTCGAAATAACAGGCCAGCAGTGTCCCAATCAAAACACGCTCGCAAAATTCCGCAGCTTATCTCTCTCCATTACAGCAATAACCCTTCTTGCCTGCAACATTCCTCCGATAGCTAACCTCCTCGCTCTTGAAACCAAAATTTTTCAACCTCTCTAAAATCCCCGCCACGTATATATACCCCGCCAATCGAGCGCATTTAAAAAGCCATAAATCTCGAGCGCCGCTAAAACTCGTTATCAGGCTTAGAGCGCGCGCTCATACGGCTATTTTCTCCGGCGCTCTCGGAGATTTATCTCGTTATACGAGCGTGCGCGCACAGTTACGGGCCTCGCGCATTATTTCCTCTCGTGCACTTGTCACGCTCGCGCTGTAAGAGGGGGGGTAAACCAGCTCGGCAACAATCCTGGTGTATGCGCGCACGGTAGTCCAGAGACAGAGTGCACAGGTAGGTGTATATGCAGAGAGCGAAAATATATAATGCGCCGAGAGTGGAGAGAAAGAAAAGGGAGACACAGCAGGTGCGGTGTGGGTGAAGGAGGTATATGAGAATGGGATGTGGATGGGTGCACGAGCAGTGTTGAAGGTAGCGCGAGGACAGATGTGCATGTGGGTATGGGGGGTCTAGGTTGATTTATGTGTTGAGGTGGATGGCGGTGCGGGGGTGGGGGTGGCTGCTTTGAGAGGTGATGCGGAAATTGTTGCTACTGAGAGATTTTTTTCGTGGATGGGGTAAGAAATGTTGGGATTAAGGGTTGACGAGTTGATGGTGGTTTACTTTGATGCGATTTTTATTTTAAATTTGCTAGTCATTTTGGAAAATAGTATGTTTTTTTAACAATTCAATGGTGGTATTAGAACAAGATCATATTTTTCTGAGAAAGTCACACAAAAGAAAATTTATTCATTTTGAAACATTCTCTGGTAGAAGCTTAACGGTAATCTAGCTAATTTACTGCTAATTTTACAAAATTAACGGTAAATTAGCTATATTACCGTTAAGCTTCTATACCAGGGTTACATTATCAATTATTAGCGTTAATTCACTCAAGTTTAAATAACACCATTGATTCTTGAGTAAAAAACCTTATTCGTATCCACGTCCTTCACGCTCAGTTACAACAGCTCCTTCAATCCCACACACTGTCACCAGCATCTCTCCCCCAGCGTCTTTTCCAATTACACACCTCCGCAATCTAATCGTTTCGGTCCACATGACCCATCAACTGTCTACATCCTCCCAAAGGTGCACAAAGCTCGAAACCGTTCGGCCCCAGCCTCGCCAAAGCATAGACACGAGCAGCTCGATCTCGACTCAAGAGAGAGAGAGAGTTACAGGGAGCCAAGAGAAATAGAAAGACGAAGACAGACGAGAGAAGAGAGAGAGAGAGAGAGAGGGACTCGTCGGCGTCGTCGGCGACGTCGTCTATACACGGGCTGAACGAATGGCCGAGTAGCGTTCAGCTCAGTGATTACGAGGCTGATTGGCCGCGCCGAGATGAGACGGCGGCGTCCTTACTGTCGACCGCAGCCTCGTGACGACAAGAGAAAGAGAGAGAGAGAGAGAGAGACGGATAAGCCCCCGCGCGCGTCGACATCCTCTCATTCTTCGCTCATCCTGGTGCGCGCACCGATATGCACTTGCGCGCGCGCGCGCGCCAAGCGGTCACCGCGACTGAATGAGCCCAAGCGCCTATATATACATATATATATAGAAAGGTGGTAGGTGCGGGTCCGACACACACGGGGAAATCGAGAGACATAAACGAAGAGGAGAGCGCCGGCGCGTGTAATTTCACAGGCTCGTGTGTGGGTATATATGAGGGAAGAGGGCAAAGAGAGGAGAGAAGATAGAGTTAAGCCCCCAAGGCGCGTTATGATATGTCGCTTGCGCGACGCACGCGGGACACAGGCGCCACGCCCACCTGATGCCTCCAGTCTCTCTCTCTCTCTCTCTCTCTCTCTCTCTTTCGTTCTCGGGCGCGACTGACTGTCGTCCGTGGTTTTATCTACTGTTTTCCAGCGTACGTTTGCGCCAGGGCAGGAGCGACGTAGTGCGCAGCTCATCTCGTGAGGGGACGACGCCACTGAGCTCTCTCTCTCTCTCTGCTAATTTGCAGCGGATGCCGCGCGCGCTCTGAGAGAGTTCTGTGTGGGTGGCTTATTTTGGTTAATTGGTTGCGGGGAGTGGGAGTGAGCTTGTGTTAATATGATGATGAATTTCGGTTTTGTTTATGTATTTATTTATTTAATTATATTTTTTTACGGGATTGTGTACGGATAATTGTCCTGCGGGGATCGGTAAAATTTAAAATATTTTTTCTTGATCTTTAATCTATCTTTCTTTTATAAGTATTATTGCTCTTGTAATCTAATTTTAGGAATCACAGGATTTAAATCGTAAGTTTTAATTTTGATGACTTTGCAAAAATTAATTTTGCCATTATTTCAACGGATTAGTTTTGTCGAATGACTCTTACAAACACTGAAAATCCATGCCTAATAATTTTATTGTATATAAAAACTTTAATCCAACATTATTCAAACAGATAAAAAAAACTGTAAATCTGAGATAAACGTTAAATCATTCATTTCTTCCAAACCCCAAACCAACACTCACCCAGCTCTGCGCCCATATCACGAACTCGTCGCAAACAGCGCAGCTCGCAAAAACATCTGCAATCCCCCATAGACCAATTCGCACCTGATCATCCTCACGCAAGAGCTCTTATGAAACAATAATCCAGGCGCTTACACGTCCCCCCGCAGGCAGCTCATCCAACCCGAGCATCAGCCACACACCTATATACACCACAGGCTGCCGATGTCTGCGCGCGCGCTACCAAGGAATGCAGGAAAAATCGTGATTGTCTCATATTGCGGGATGGCGGAGGGGGCGGGGATTTTGAAATTCCTGGCGGAGAGCCGCAGGTATATTGTGCGCTGACACGACGCAGACGGTAGTCGTTGACCTAAACGAAATGCTCTTCTCTCTCTCTCTCTTTCTACCTACACCAACGCGCGCGAGCAAGCGGTTTGATACCCCCCCCCCCCTGCTCTATTCGCGGCTTTTCGCATCTCTCCGGGGCATCAATTTCCTGCCGCCGGTCCTGCTCTCTCTCTCTGTCTTTCGCGCAACCGCAACACGTGACAGTCCTAACTGCTTTTCGTTTAAACTTCGAGCCTCTGTGTACACATACACTCGGCTCTCTCTCTCCTCCGCTCATCTTCTTATTCTCGAGGCGGCCGGACCGTCGCCGCCGCTGGGTAATTGCATCCGAGAGAGAGAGCGCCGGGCGCGCGCGACGAGAGCGATTTAGCGCGCACGAGCGAATTGAATCGCTTTTACGGACGCGTAAAAGGCGCGTCTCCTTTGCTTATCGTCTCCCCAGCCTGTGTGTTTGTTTGCGTGCGCGTGTATATAGGTGAGCACGCTGATTACAACGGGGGAAGCTCGCGGTGGGTGGACGGGAGAGGGGAAATAAAAGAGATAAAAAAAAGAGGAGGAGGAGGTATGTATAGGTCGAGGGAAAGAGGGATGTAAGAGTTCAGGCGCGCGCGCGCGCAGGAGAAATGCTGTTTTCCTAAATACACGTTTTCTTCCTCGAATTACCGGCGAGATTCATGGCATTGTGCACCCGCGAGCGCAAAAATTGAATGATGAGGTAGTCAGAGCGACGGAGAGGGGGGGAGCCGTTTCTGTCTAAATGACGGTTGTGTACAAAGTCGAGTGAAATTTTTCTAAAAATTAAACACAATGAAGGCTCGAGAAAGAGGGAGAGAGCGTCGCGCGATTCGCCCATGTCTGAGTCCTCTCTCTGTCTCTCTATATTACCGCGGCGTGTCGCGTCGTGGGTTGTCTTCTAGGCGCTGGCGCGCGCGCCCGCATTTTTGTGGCGGATTTTTTAGGCTCTGTGATTAGATCTCTAAAAACATACTGTATTAATTGAAAACTGCGTTTTTATTTGGCGACGCCTCGCGCTTTTCATCATACGAATATATAGCCGACTGTGTCACTTTGCGCGACGGGCGAATGTAACGGGGAAAAATTGCACGCTTTCGTAATCATTGTAATTGCCAGCGATTCGCGCTATGTTTTCATTTAGTATAGGCTGCGAGATGCCGTGTACGTCTTTAATGATGTGTCGTGAAATCGTTCGTCAAAGATTAAAAGAAAGTTTGCGCGCCTGTTTATCAAACTTTTAGTAAAATAATGATAATTTTTGTTTCTTCTATTAATTCTATGAAGTAATGATACATTAGAAAATTGTAAATAAAAAATATTCAGAAATCTTTTTATTCTTCGCTGATTTAATATATTTTATAGATAAAGTCTAGAAATTAAAAAAAGGATTGAATGTTATCTCTAATTGTTTCTTTTAATAAAATATATAAACTTGTTATGTAGGTCAGGTATGTACCAGATCGGCGACTATTTACATAGGCATACCTACCGACTGTATTGTCTTAACGACACAATAATTGCTAGTCTAATTTTATGTGAAATAATTAACATCAACTTTAAATACTCTTTTTTTTTGCATTTATTATTATTTTTCTTACATGAATAAATGAAGTTTTACATTTTACAAAAAACTTTTCGATGATAATGTAGGAAGTTCTCTTTTATGGCTCATCATGGCTTAGCTTTTAACCTGGCTCTAATTTCTTTTGACAGAAGGCGCACCTCTACAAGGCAGGTATTGCTTCTATAGATAAGGAAGACTGAGCGACCAAGCCTTCAAACTGCACGCAAAAGTTCATTTCCTCGAGCATCGAACTTTTTTCTGAAGTAATGCAAATTGTTTTTGTGCCAATTTAAGAAGCTCAATGGAAAGATGGATACAATAATTATGCATGATTAATTAGTAGTCGGTCGCTTTCGTGAATGTAGGTCAAAAGTTCTTCTGCTTCGTGGTTCGCTTTGTTCTGTTCTGAAAAAATACAATAAAAAATAAACAATAAAAATAAAGCTGTGTGTATTTGTTATTTAAGAAAAATGTATGAGTAGAAATCGTATTGATACATTTGAGCATTGGTGTAAAAAGCGATTATTTAGTTTCTGAGACGTGTTTTGATCAAGAACAACAATAAACAATCAAGTAAGGTAAAAATCGTTTTTGACATAAGTATTAAACTGTATTTTTCACATGATAACCAAAAAATTAATTAAAAGTCGATATGTTGAGGTTACAATTAAAAAAAAAAGCATTTAAAAATCACGATAATCAAAAGCAATACCGCAGTATTATACAAAACCATCAATGATCTGTAAAAACTGTTCGATTTTCTAAAGCTCTCATTTCTATCGACTAGTTAAGCAACTAACCTGAATGAAACTGCTCCAAAGATTTTCCGATCGGCAGTCAGTAGTTCAATTCCCCGGATCCTTTCTCCAGTTGAATTAGGATGAAAGGTGCGCATTCGCGTAAGAGAGCACCGAATGGGAAGAAGAAGAAAATGCGAGGTCAAGCAGGATTGATTTAACCTCCGGGAAGGCCGCACGCAGGTAAACATCACTCTACTACAACTGACGTATACGATCTTTCCAATTAACCTTTTCCGTTCGTTTTTGTGTGAAATTTAATGTTTAATGGATTTAACTTGGAGGGTTGGATTAAAAATTAAAATGAAAAAATGTAGATATTATTAATATGGTAATATTACACTTTTAATGACGCGTTAAATTTGGTAAAGAGTGTTGAAATTTGACTTTTGACTTTGTTGATTCCAGTATTTAATAATAAAAATTGAAAATATCGAAAAGTTGAAAATACTTACGAATCACTAGCCTAAACATTAACAGTGGCATTATTCATTTGGAGTGGTCGTGCATATTCCACGATCCGACTCATTGTCCAGTCTATATATAATATAACTATATTTAAAAATATTATACGATTTATAAACGTACTATTCTCCCGAATAACTACAAAAAAGATATTCATTTTTATTATAAATAAATATAAAAACGCAAATGAAATATCCTAGATTTTGACTGTACAGTTATTGACCTATCAAGCTGCACAGAAGGATTGATTACCTGCAACTAAATGCTCCTAATATTAATACGTACCGACAACCCCCTCTCTTCTCAGATTTTCAAGGAATCGTTAACGCCCTGTGTTCTCCGTAAGTTTCCGGAACAATTTCTGTATTTCGTCTGGTTTTGAGGTAAGTAAGGCTCATGACTAACAACGCCGCACCTACTCTTTCGATATAGGGCGGTCATATTGTGATATAACCTCACTTGTCGAAACTTAAAAAAGTTCCAGAAATGCGAGGAACATACAGTGTATACTTTTCCTGTTAAAACAAATCAATAAAAACTATTATAAGCTGGTGCAAAAATTTAATATTTTACTTCTTTTTGCACCAATTTACATTCGATTCAATGGGTTTCTTTTCTAATCAGGTATGAAATTTTATTACCTCTATTCCTGTTAATTACACGCCGAAATCCTAATCCGAACATGTACATACAAGTATAGTAAACCGGGGGAAGATGCCATATTTATTGGAAAATTTCAAATAAAATCTACAGAAATTAAGTAAACTAAAAATTTATAAAACTTATCTTAATAAAGAACAGTATAATCTATCAAACATATATATAAATTTTTGTATTGCTTTAATTAGTTAACAATTACTAACAATAAACAAATGACATCTAAAAGTGATGGGGTAAGATGCCACACAGGGAAGATGGCACATGGTATCGAAAAAAATTAATTATAGCAAAAAACTTTAAAATAACAAAAAATGACGCATTTTTTTTTTGTGTAA
>UELX01006713.1:0-10268 GCA_900480035.1 Eupelmus urozonus | reverse complement strand
CCAATCAATGGCCGATGTATCGCCGAATGTACCTATCTACAATATTTCGGCGATGGTAAATGTTTTTGCGCGGGTATATGTAAAAATACAGCTATCATGTACAGAATGATTTTTTGAAAAAGAAAATTGCATTCAACAAAACTTTTTTGATTCTGCATTACGAAAAAAGGTCCATTTGAATCCGTATCTGTAAATGATGATTTTAAAATCAGTAGCCAATGAGTAATAAAAAAAGGTCGGCGAATTATTCGGAAATTACGATGTTACACGCATGAGCAGCCGGAATGATTAAATCAAGCTCGAACATTATACTGCAATATTAAAGGCGAGCTTGCGTTTTTCGATGCGGCCGGGCAGCACCGCGAGGGGCCAATTTTTGCTTGGCACGTTTATTTTGTTCATTCGAGTGCACCTTGCCGAACGCTTACAAAAGCCGCGCGTCGCGCGTCACTACACAGACAAACGATACAAGCGCCCAACTTGTCGATTTTTAATTCAACGTGCCCCGCGCGCGCGCGCGCGCAAGCCCGAGCCACTGCACGCGCTCGCGCGATCCTTTCTTCTATTTGTTTGTTGCTCGACTGGTATAAATTTAAATCGATTGCGAGAAAGAGAGAGACTGGCTTTATTTCTGCCTCGTTGTTTGCTGTCGGTATTTTCTCTTTTTTAACCTCGTTTTTCTTGACGCGCAGCGAGCTCCAATGGAAAAAATAGCCTTTATTCCCATCCCACCGATATATATCTATCCGAATATATCTCTCTCTTCTATATCCTCATCTTGACTTTTGCTTCGTCCATTCCTGCGCGCTCGTCTCTTCTCGGCCGATCGACGATTCCGCCTCTACATACACAAGCTCCTACATTTTTCACTAGCGATTCTTCTTCTTTCCTCGCTCATGTTTCTTATTTACGAGGCGGCCCGAGCCCGTAATTTCTCACTTACCCCCCGTCCCGGTCTGCGCGCGAGGGCACGCGGCTATTTTCGACCGATTCCTCCTCCTCTCCTTTTTTTCGCGAGCCAACATCGACGGCGGCACTTTCTCGCCCGTCCGTTTGCACGTAGAAAGGGAGCGAGTCGTCACGTGCCCCGATAAATCCTCCTCGTGGCTAGCGCACGCGAGCGGTTTGCGCACGTGCGTGTTTACAGCGGGCTGCTGCTGCTGCTGCCAATGCAGCTCTGGCTGAATACGCGTGGATGTCTCGTGGCTGTCACGAGGTCTATCTCGTTCTGTTCGTCCTGCAGTAGTGGAATTCTTAGCGAGCCGGAGGGATGGGAGAGGAGAGCTGGTGAGCTAATACCCGAGTCATATTGAGCGACGAGGAAAAATTGAGATGACGCTGGAAATAGTATTGTGTTTAGCGCGCTTAATTATTAAATGTTGATTGAACTTTCATTTAAGACAATACCTGTTACTAGTTTAATAAAAAGATAGTAATTATTATTTTAAAATTAATTAGGAATAATTAATTTCATTTGCATATAGATAACAAAATTAACATTAATCGTTAAATGCAGAGGCTTGTAAACATTTCGCTATCTAACTTTTAAAACAATAAAACTTCTTTATACATATAACACAAAACAAAAGAATGGGCGTGAAAGATTTAAGAGCATAAAGTTTAACTTTTATATTTTATTTGTAACGCTTAAAATAAAATTTGTAAAGAGGATAAAAGCTTTCTTCCTTCTCATGTTTTGCGAGAAAGAAAAGAGATTGGATGATAAGCAAAAAACTGGATCGCAAAGTTTATATTCTGCGGAGTATACTTATAGGATTATTGAGTAAAAGTTGAAATTATATCAGTGTTTGATCATATAAACCTCTAATTGATTGTATATAATGTAGTATTATTTTATAAAACCTTGATACGATGTGTATTATTGGTTCATTGCACTGAGAATAATTAATTATTATATTACAATAGGAATAATCGACTACAAATCTAAGCTAATTTATCCAAATTAATTACTAAGCCATAATTTAACCATCATAGATAAACAAAATTAAATTAGCACCGCGCGCACTCGTATATTCACACAGTTGGATAAATCGCAATTTCCCTCTCCCAAAATATTAACAAAAGAACAATCCGGCTCGAAGCGGGCAAATAAAACTTGCCCGCTGACTCGGTCTCAGGAATAAAAGTTTCCTGCTGACGGCTCTCTCGCGATCGACGCACAAGTGTACATCGTTAACCGTATTCGGAGCGGAGAGAGGGCTGATCGAGCAATCGCGATGCGCGCTCGGGTCAATCATCGAATTCTCCCTCCGGAACTTGAGCGCGCCGGTGTATATGAGAGAGCTTACCTGCCGAGCGGGACCGCCTAAGCAGCGGAGCCCTTTTGCCGACTGCAGCAGCTTTCGTTTCAAGTAATTTACACGGGAGCGCTCGTTTGCTTTAACTTTGCGGGATTTTATGAGTTATGTAACGCGCGCGCGCGCGCGAAATTGATCGATCTATATATGGTACTGCTGATTTTAGAGTGAGGTTATATATATGTTGCTCGTTAGCCAGGGATTTTGAGCTTTTTTATTTCTGGGATACATTATTTTTTTTGGAAACAAGTCTCAGCCAAACAATAGTACTTTATGTATATCGTTTACAAATATTTATGCTCATAATTTATTTAAGGGGAAGCAGTAGAAAAAACGTTCCTAGTTTTATTGGCCTTAGCATTATTGATAATAATGCTAGGAAAAAAAAACTGGGAATTTTTTTTGTACTGCTTCCCCTTAAGGATGTTTCGCGACAATAATAACAAATTATAATGTATTAATGTTAAACACACCACATGCATGTTTGATTTTATTGCTGTCCAATTAAATATATCGTATTGATGTAATAACTCTCATTATTCCGAATCACACATCGGATAATGTAGTCTACTAGAGTCAAAACAATAATGATTATTGAATTACAAATAACAAATTAGCCTTCAAAGCCTCTGCGTATCAACTCAGGATGTCTGGTATAATTAGGTTATATTATTTCAATTATACATCAGTAGCTATGTGATGAATGAGCTTTTACTATTTTTTTTTTCACCTAATTAGTAAAATTATTTTATGAATCTGTAACAAAAAATTTTGTAAAACAATTCAAACAATTTATATAAAATTTTATGTTTATACTACGCTTTATGTAAAAGAAGTAAATTACACAGGCTGGTGTAGAGTCTGTACAAAAAATTCCATATAAATTTTAAAGTTCTCATAATGCTTTCTTCATACAAAATTTTTAAAAGTGAATTTTTTAACGAAAAAAAAATAATAATTTGTATCCTAATTTGTTTATTTTTATATTAATATTTCTTTTTCTAAAGTACATCATGAGTTTATTACAAAATAAAAGAATTGTATTTTCAGTTATATACATGGTTGAAAATCCATTTAAATTTAAAAACTCATCAAGTGTTTATATTTGAAAAAGTGAAAATCAGCTACTCATATTGGGAGTAATGCTATTTTCCTCAGTTGAAACTACCGTAGGTATATCCATAATTTTACGCAAAAACTATACAAATATTCTGTTTTCTTAAACAAAATTTACGTAAAATACAAAATTTTTTACTGTGTATATATAAGAGAGAATTATAAGGAACAGATAAATATGCGTGTAAAGATAAAACTTGTTGATGTCAAGTAGCACGTTGCAGCTGTAAATTCGTAAAAAGGTGTTTGTTAGAATTTTTTGTCAGAAGTGAAATTTCAATATTTAAAGACGCCTCTGCAAACTATGAATACCATTTCAAATCTACTAAATTTTATAAATGCCGCTCGAAGCGTAAAGCCCAAAAATATATCTTTCGTCGAAATTCCTGAAAAAACATTTCCCCTCGAGAGCATAGCTAAGAGTTGAAAAATTTATGCGAAAACGTTGCGAGGAAAGATTTTTTATTTTATTTGTCATTCAACGTTCTCCTAAGAGTTTTGACGCATGCCCCGGCAACTTCGCCGTGAGCGCGCGCGCGCGCGCGATAATACAGAGGCAGAGCTGCATAAAAAATGCAGCACACCTTAAACACCGCGAGGTTTTAAAGCTCGGGCTCCTCGAAATCAGCCTGCATAGCTGCAGCAGTCGAGTGTGTGTGTGTATGCGTGTATGTGTGAGAGAGAGAGAGAAGGAGAAAGAAAGTGCAGCTGCAGCTGAGTAAATTTTCGATCAAAGAAGGAAGGCATAGAGTCCACAGGAGGCGGTAGGCTTGCACGCGGGCGCGTTCCAAGAGCCTCGGGAATCAAGACGCCGCCCGCAGTAATATCGCGGATTGAAAATTGCATGCGCGCAGCGCGAGGAAAAATCCGGCCGAAAAAGCTCGAGCGCTCCCGGCTCGTAGCTCAGCTACGGCGAAAAAATAAAAACAGCAGCAACAATGGGCGTCGCCAAGAGGGAAATATAAGATAAACTCGGCCGGCATTGTGTGCACGTGTGTGCGTGCATGTCCAGCCGAGCGACGAAAGGCTACACCGCGCGCGGCTTGGCGTTCAGTTATTCTATTAAGTTCGACGAGGAGCGGGACGGGGGCGGCCACGTGAGTATATACGTGCTGCCTGGAAAGGGCGCACTCTCCGCTGCAGCCTGACGCTGCGAAATGGATTTCGAGCGTTAGCCCCCTCCCGTCTCGACGAGCTTCAGGCGTGCGCGGCTGATAAATTATAGAGGCTCGACTATTGTCGGCCGAATAGAACCGACTTCGCGGTAAAACGGGCCCGACTTTGGTGTGTGGGGGTGGCTTGTGGTATTTCCGGGATTCTTAGGTTTTTAATTGCGTGCCAGAGCTGTACTTCTGGGGATAATTAGCTGAAGCTTTCGCATTTTTTAAATATTCTATTAGAATTACATTTTTACGCGTTGCGGCTAATCATGTGGGTACGGTAAACACTTCTACATCATCTATTGATTAATAAAAATAAATTGATCATGTATCAAGAATAATTTATAAAATAAAATAAAATGTCAAGTTTATGTTTTTTGTAGTTTTATAAGTACTTATAACTGAAAAATATACATTATAAAATATTTTGCTCACATAAAAGCTTGTATCTACATAAAAAATTTATAGCCATTTTGATAACCCCCAAAATATTCCATTACCGATTCCAGTTTTATCATAAGAAGCATCTTTTTATTCAGTCAAATGTACTAGTTTTTTTTTCAAGCAATCCCTTTCATTGGAAAAATAAAAAAAAATCCTTTATCTTTTGTTAGTATTGACTAACAAAAGATAAAGGATTTTTCCTGGAAAAGAAAGGAAAACGGCAAGAGAGCTAGTAGATAGAGGTCTTTGTTAAACGAAAAAAAAAAGAAAAATAAATACAACCCAGCGTCATCTTCGAGTAGCGCGTAAAACAGTTTGCGAGCCAAAAAAATACGTCCCACAGTTTTGAAGCTACCAGCCTACGCTTGCGCTCCGGCACGGCGTGAAAACGCAGCAATCAAGAGGCTTGCTCCTGAACGACGAGGACAAGAAAAAAAAATAACGGTCCAGCGTAAAAAAAGTCCTTAACCCGAAGGAACGCGCGCGCAGCCAGGTGACGTCGTCCTTTTCCCGGCGGCTCTGGCCAACTCGTAAATTTTGTTTTACCCGGCGCGCAGAGCGAGAGAAAGCGATGCGCGCGCGACGACTCGGCTTTGTGCGTCCGCGCAACAGTGATAAACTCGCGCGACGACACTTTGGAAATTTCAATCAAGCAGCCCTTTAAAGCTCGCTCAAGGAAATCTTTTGCGACTAGCCCGTAAAAACGGCCCGCCGCCGCCGCGAGCTCGTATATTTCGCGAATAGCGACGGGGTGTGGCAGAGAGCCTTCTGGCTGGCCCAGGAGTACGTGAATCTGAATAAAAGCCGGGGGGAGATAGGAATGGGGAGGAGAGGGAGAAGAGGGTATAAATGGCCCCGAGGACGCGTAAATTCGAAGAAGACCGCAACTAAATCTCCGGGTAATAAGCATATTTATTAAACGTTTAATGGTATCAGCAGTTAAATGAGCTAAAGGGATTGGAATTTTATTTCACGCCTCGGTTCGCCCGGCACCGATTCTCTTTCGCGAGCTTCTGCGCTTTTACGACGCTCGGAATGAGTGTTTCAATTCACGGGGATTCTGATTGTCTGTGCAGGGCTGGGGCAAATGTTTAGCATATTCCGCAACCTGCTGTGTAAAAGCACTGATGAAGAAATGCTTTTACAAAGTTTAAATTTTTCATCTGTATTATACTATTTTGTTTTCATCGGTGCTGTTAAGTAGTTCGCAAATGAATTATTTATTGTATAGATGGATGTAGCGAGGAGTAATAAAATATTTTTATCAAATTCTATAGTAAGGTATTATAATGGAAAGTAATTATAGATAAAAGTAAATAATTAGTTATATTAACTGCAAAATGTAATTTTAGAGATTCACCTGCTTAATACAGTACGATTATATTCAAGTTAAGATCTTATTAATAGTTTATCCTTAGTTGTCAACTTTGAATATTATTACTTCTAAACTAGTAAACACGAAATTTAGATTAAGAAATTGTACACTTTCAAGTAATGTAAAATTCACTTAATTTATAACATATTCGCTTCTAAGTTGAGGACAAATTTCTTAGTTAAGTGTCTTAATGCCCCTTTAATATTCATTCTCGCAGTATTGAGTAATTACAAAATAGTTAAGACTCTGTAACTACATTACATGTTTAACGATTATTCAGGAGTACTTAAAAAATAATTTGCGTATTAAGGACTATGGAAATTGAAAGAGTCGAACTTCCCGTGCGGGATTACAATGGGACGAGCAAGTTTGATAGAAAAGTTCCAATTAATATTGGAGTATCCGCTTAGGCAATTAATTAAGGGAGCGAAAACTTTGAGCAAAGAAAAAAGTGAAAGTACAAGGTAAGAGTTGAAAAGACAGGATGAAAGGTCAGAATGAAAACGGAGCCGCGACGAAAGTAAGGAATCCGCGGACAACGGATACAGCGCGAAGAAGAGGCGGCCGGCGCGCATCGCGCTCGCATAGCAGAGCGAGCCTGGGGAGCCACCGAGCCTCTTTGAATACAAGGTAATTTAGTAGGGACAATGGCCCGTAACAATGCGCCGCGGCTCTTCCCCGAGCGTAACCGCATTGTTTCACATTCCGAGTGACTTCCAAGTTCCAGCCACCCCCGCACATCTAGCCACGCAAGCACCTCTCGAATTTCGGGCTTCCCTCTCAATAGCCGCGCGCTGCTTCCATATCCTTTGCCGGGCCACTCGCGAGTATCGGGGGAGGGCCTCCCCCGAAACCGAGGGAATACGGCTCCTTTGTGAGCGCGCGTCCACCTATCGGCTCATTCTTTTGGAAGAGCTTAAGTCCCGCTGATTCGATTTGTCCGCGCGCGAGCAGCGAGGACCGAAGAAGCGCTGGGATGCATTATTCAGTGATTCGCTTCCACGGAACAATAACGTTAAGTTTCTCCCGGCTTCTCTTCTGGGAGCACGAATTGCGCCGAAACAGTAGCGCGCCTCGGATCGCGTTTAATACCTGTACTTCCCGCTGGCTACGTGTTTTTGTCCTTGTTGCGTCGACTGCTCTACATTTGAAATTGCTTCTGAATGTTGACTTAGACGAGTAATCTTTGCCATTGGAAACAAAGAATTCAACTGTGCTCCTATTTTTTTTTATGTATGTTAAAAATAGCTTAGCCTTTTTTTTTATTTTAAAGAAAATACGAAGCACAGCGCATAGTACATTGTACAATTTATTTCAGACATTTAAATCTATGCAGCGCTCCGTAAAAATGGCCTTTCTAGTAAATATGAAAAATAAAGGAGAGGAATAAAAGGGAAATACCCCCCAAAAAAAGGATTGTTCGAGAAGGGGGCTCGTCAAAAAGCAGCGCACATTTGCAAATGCGTTTTTATGAAGCCGTTTTTACATTTTGAGGAGGTTTGTGAAAAATGCAACACTTGCCATTCGATTACGAGCGCAGACACAGTCGGGGGGTGCTGCGCCCCTGTCCTCTCTGCGAGAGGAGCATCGTTGGAATTTTTTGCAAAGAGAAACAAGAGCATATTTCGGCGACGCGCATGAATATGGAAGAGCCGTAGGCAGCGGGAGGATCAAAAAGTTTTAAGACCCGAGGAGCGCCGAATAATATCTGGCATAACGAAAATAAAGCATTTATATTGAAAAGTGTTTGAATTGAATTTCAGCGTAGCCTGGCTTTTTCGAATTGTACTTAAGAATTAATTAAGGTTTGTTGAGAGACCTTTGCGATTGAAAAAAGCTGTACTAAATGAAAATTCAAGTATTAAGAAATATTATGCTTTGAATAATTAAAGGGTGGAAGAGTGTTGGTGCATGCCGAATGAAAGAGCTTATTCTTTTTATGATTTTCCATCTAAATTAACTGGTTTCTCGTGATCAATAATACCGATGTCTTAATAATAAAAAACTGCAAACCGAATGGAAATTTAGTATTGTTATAACATAGGTGCATTCATCTTCATTAAATATGTCAATAAAATTCATCTTTTTATCGAGCTTTTTAATAATACAAGTTTAATGAAGATGCTTACTAATCAATTTATCCATCATTGCTTTATAAAATTTATTTTGATTTAGATTTGATCTTGTAAAAAGAAATCCGTGTTCGACTTTCAGAAATACTTCAGTCGAAAGAATGGCATCTCCGGCATCTTTCCTCTTGCAGTCACAAAAATAAGAAAAATATCGATAGACGATAGATACAGAATCAAAAGAAAAATTGAGAAAGGATCTGCAAGAGCTTTACGAAGTGTGATAAAAAAACAACGCACGAAGAGGAGAAATAAATTAGACGAATGGAAAAACGATTCGGACGCAGGAGGCAAGAGGAGAAAAGGTTGAAGAAAAGGTAGGAAACGACTTGGACGGATGGCATCGAAGCCTCGTAATGTGCCTCACCTTCCCTCTTTCCCCTCTCTCGCACCTATCCATCGTCCTCTCTCCTCGCTCTTTCGTTTATACCTACGTTTTCTCCCGCACAGCTCAGCAGATGGCTGCGAGCTTTAAAGCTCCGATTTACAGGAGTGCGAGCAGCTCTCCAAACAAGTGCGCAGAGCCCCGGAGAGTTGTCTATTTTTTCGGTAGGAACCGGAGGCGCAGAGAGACAGAGAAAGAGGCTCGGCACGCACTTTGACTAAGACTCTCGAATTAACTCGTTCATACGCGTCGGCGGCGGAGGTAGAAGCGAGGCGGGACGCGTAATCCGGGAATGCGAGGTAAAGGGCCGCGCTACTCGTACACGAAAGAGGATGCAAATTTCATTTGCTACCTGAAACTCGGGCGTTTTTCGGCGGATGCTCGTTTATCTCGGTAAGACGGTGTCAAAATGCTTTGGAGAAATTGAAATTTTTTTAAACTGCTCGAGGCATTTAAGATTTTTTAATGGAAAAAGTTATTTTCTTAAAAGATTAGTCAGAAGTTAAATTAATTTGCAAAGTGATTCAGTTTTATCTATATTCGTGTAAAAAATTCTGATAAATTATAAAAAATTTATTTGTCTTGGCGTTTAGGTATATAAGCCATATATCCGAAGTTCTAAAATTTTTCGAAATACACAGTACTTTTTTTATAACCACCTGTATAACCTTACTGTCGTTTTACGAGACATCCCTATCAAGCATATCGTGGAAATGTTTGATCCTATATTCAATATATTTGAGAAGCTTTGAACTAAAATCCCACTAAAGTAGCATGTTTTACTAGTCCCTGTAACTATATCCAGATTTGCACAGGCGGCTGATCTACAAAATATCTAGATCAAATCAACTTAACATTGCTCAACTCAAACAATTGCACCACCTCGTAGCCAGAATTTACTTTCCAAATACAGAAATATAGTGCTGCTATGAATGCTTTTTCGAGGGGAAAAAAAAAAGAACCTTTTGAGTGAAATTTATCCGGAAAATGTGTGCTCAAGTTAAGCTTCGGCATTAAGAGCGGATTAAACGTAATTAAATCTGATGATATTCAAGAAAGCGAGCGAGCTCCATAAAGACGCCGTATCCTTATCGTTCTCGTTTGCAATTTTCAGTGCATTACACAGTGTAACGCAAGCGGGAGCGATAGCGGTGGAACGAGGGAAGCTGCAGAGCGCCGAATGACGATGCATAATACTCGGCTTGCTGTAACTGTCAAAGCGGAATTCGTCATTAGCGTTCAATTAAGAGGCCCTAAAGGCAGAGTCATAAAGAGCAGAAACTAGAAAAGAGCTGGGTATACGAGGCTGCGTGAGAGCGTGTTTATGTTCGCGAGTGTGTC
>UELX01006712.1:0-10269 GCA_900480035.1 Eupelmus urozonus | reverse complement strand
AAGATCAAAAAGAGAAATTCTTTTCTCCTCATCATCAATTAATTACGACCAGCGAACGATAACTTCTCCATTTATTAAATCTCAATATTGCTGATTTCATTTAAAAAAAGCAATAAAAAATTAAAGGAATAGCTAAGCTAAAAATTGTAGGTCCTTAAGGTAAAAATTGTAACAACTCGCTGTAATTTTTAAGTGAATAACTACAATTTTGACTGCAAGAGCTCATAATTTTAATGTTACCTCAGACCCGTTCCGGCTTTGTTATGATAATTGTTTAATTATTACTGAAAAATTTTCTCCGTGTTGGTTTCATTAAGGTACCAGAAATCGATCTATAAAATTACATCGATGCATCCGTTTCTTGCCACCTTCTTCCAATTTTCTAGTTAGATCCATTTTATAAAATACCAGTTTACCGTTAAAATTCACTTTAATTAAATTGAAATTTTGGTCAAGTTGGTGTAAACATTAATCTTTACAAATTTAAAAAATATAAAAATAATCTAGTTCACCCAATTTCTTTTGATGATAAAATAAAATAAACGACCTTGTTCTCTCAGTAATCAAAAAGCTCATTGGTTCAATAAATCACTGGTCTAGACTCTTAAATCTGTAAAATTAATAAAACTAGTTTTTTTCGGCGTCAGCTCGGAAAAAGTGATTATTGAGCGAAACAAACACGAATAAAAATAGTCTCCCCGTTCTAAAAAAAAACCACGCCCGGCGCTTCGCGATACGCGTTAAAAAATTCAATACCTTCGATCATCATTCTCCGGTAAACGATAGCCAATAAAAAAAGTCCGTTATATCGGTTTGGTAGCCGAGTTTCAAGCTCACGAGATTACACGGGAGCTACCCAGGGAGGGCAATAAAAGATGCATAATCGAAATCTGCATGCAAACTAAACTAAAAAAAATCACCGACGGTGTTGAAAAATAAGCCACAGCCTCCGATATATGCACTCCAGGCTTCGCGCTAATCCGACCCGGGCGCTTGCGTATAATTTCGCATTCCATTAATACTGGCTAGCGCGCGCGTGCCTTTAAAATCAAACCACGCGAAAAGCTCATCGAAAAAAAAGACCGAGAGAGAGAGAGAGAGAGAGAGAGACCGTAGCGAGGCTCGCATCGAAAAACAAAAGCAAAAAACGAAAGGCCGCGGTGGCGAATAAAAAACGCGTCATCACGCCAACAATAAAAGAACACACGCATAATCCGAAAAAAGCAACGCGGCCGCCACGGGCCGCGCGTTCATAAAAAGAAAAACGAGAATATAGCCCATTGGCGAGTGTGACACAGTGCGCAGTGCCGAACGACACGCGCGTCATCGATTTATGCGGACATAACGGAAAACAACGTCGAGCTGCACGCGCGGCTTAACGAAACAGCGCGCTGTAGATGCGCGCGCGTGGGACATTATATTCGGGAGTCTGTGCGCGGAGAGTTCTTTTAACGACTGGGCGCTGCGCGCAGGCGGGAGAATTAACGATCGCGACGAGGACGCGCTTGGCCGCGCGTTACATTCTCTCTCTCTCTCTCTACCTGCGACAATCGCTCAAATGGCGAGTGCTATGATTTATCGGCTTTGCCAGCACGTCGAGTTTGGACACGCTGCATTATCACATCGCGCTCCTGCGGCGCGGACCTTATACTAGCTGGGTATGAGCGTTGGAATCTGGAGAATTTTCGGTTTGTTTGGGGCTGTGGAAGAAAAAGAAAGTGAGCAGGCCGTGATGATGAATTTCGTAGCAGAAGAATGTTATTAATGGTAGTGAAGTATCTATTCGGAAGTCTTTTCTATTGTTTAAAAGCGGCTGCTTATTGAAAAACTTATGAGGTTTGTTTTAACTGTCGTCTGACTATATCTTGACTGTAACTACTAGCACAATTTTCTGTGAATGACTTTTATCTTATTAGATGTTGGATAGCTTCCATAATCCTTTTGATTTAGTTGGTTTTGTAACCCATTCCAAATCCATGAAAATCCACCTCTTTTCAAAAGTTTACTTCATTCCGAACGATCTCCACCCTCTCAAAGGCTCAAAAAACCAGCCCCCAAACGCTCGGCGCTCCACGGAATTTTCAAACTCAATAATACGCTTGAAACCTCAACGCCGAAGCGCTCACGTACGTTTTCCCAAAATTGCGCACGTGCGCAGCGGATGCACTTCCGGGGCGCAGCTACTTCCTGTGCGAAGGTTTGTCTGCGCGCGCGAGAGAGAGAGAGAGAGAGAGAGGTACGGGAGATGGGCACGGAGCGAGTAACTGAGGCGTTAAACGTTGCGCGTCACGGTGCATACATATCGGCAGAGGGAGAGCGAGAGAGAGAGAGAGAGAGAGAGGAGGGGTGAGCGCGACCTATATGCGACCCTTTCCCCGCATAGCTCTTTTCCACAGAAAGCTTAGAGTTTGCTCAGTTCCGTGGTTGTAACTCGGGGGAGGAGTGCGCGGAGGATGTAGTCCGTGAATTTGGAGACTGATGGTTGAAGAAGGAGCTGAGTCGTGACGGCTATATGGAGAGAAGTTGTTGAGTATACATTGTTAATTGTTTTCAAAATTTGGATTATTTAGGGAAGAAGTTTATATAAGTTGACGAAACTCTGCAAGTAAATAAGGAATATTATTATTTCGTAGCACAGTTTTATTCCCGTATTTTAAAATTGATTATTTCTAATTAAAATCAATTAATCACAAGCATAAAAAATCGAATGACGACTAAATCGCATTCGTTAAATTGCCCATCGATCAATTTGTAAATGGACGCTGCTTACTTATTACATTTGTCTGCACAAAGTATTTTAACCTCGCTCTAGCGCACTCCATTTCATGAACAAATCCACTCGATGATAATTTGCAAAACTGCCAACTTGTTGAAACGTTAATCCGCAGCACATTCTCTTTGAACTAATGGAAAACACGTCGATTCGTCAGTCCAAAAATCCAATATCGTCATAACTCCGAAAGATAGATGGATACAATTTAGCTTCTCTGGCAGTTTTAATTGACAAATTTGGGCTGGGATAAACTGACTCGCACAATCACCGCCAAAACTGTGCTTTGCGGTCTGCCTAAGCCGAAAATCGGTCGGTCGGGTATCGCTCGGTTACTCTCCATCGATCTCTCGCTCAACTCTTTCGAAAATTGACTATCGTTAAATCGTGTCGTCGATCGAGAGAAATCTCTTTCCGGTTTTCGCGTCTTGATAAAAGCCATCCCGGCTTGTCCGTTCCCACGCCCCGAGGGCATGTTACAAACCTGAACAAGATAATGGAGAAGTGGTTTCCCGACTGTCGATATCTCGAAACTCGATTTTTGCAAGCGCGCCCGATTGCCGTGGTATGAACCTTTTGTTCGGATCGTCTGAATATCTGATCGGATTTATTATGCAATCCTATTGAAAGCTCGCTAGATACAATGAAAAGCTATTACTTTACGTTTTGAGATCGCGAGCTTCAGCTCCAGCTCGGAAAATTCTTCCGTGCTTTAAGAGCTCTAATCCCGTAATTATTCTACTAGAATTTCTCTCTTCCTCCCTCCCTCACTCTCACCAAGTAAACGGGTACATGCACAAAATGAGATCAAGATGAGAATAAAGCTAAATCAGAATCTTGTTCTGGGTGTGTGTATATATATGTATATAATACCTATCTGCTGCACCGATTCTCCAAGCGCCGCGCTCTTTCAATTCCGCTTCTCTCTCATAATTCCTACTCTCTATCTCTCTGGCTTGCTCGTTCCACTAGCGCGATCCACGCTAAAGCCGCACAGCATTCGCGCATTTCGCTAATGTACGGCATACAGCTCGCGGTTGACGCCTCCGCCTCTCTCTCCCTCTCTGTTTCTCTCTGCAAACGTGTGTGTGTGTGTGCGTATGCGCAAGTGCACACGTGCACCAGAGAGGATGGATTTTCGTCGCTCTTCTCCCGTGAGCTCTTAAATATTTCATACATTTTCCATCTCTCTCTTTCGTACGGCGCTGCAGGATTCTCCTTCTCCCTCTAGCGCGTCGATCGGATATTCCGCCAATAAGCCCTGAAATACTATTTTTCCAACTGCGGCAGAGTGTTTTTGCACTTGGTATGAGAGAGAACACGTGATTTATGTGCCGCTACGCTGTACATGCGCCGTATACCGCACATACGGTATTTGCTTAAGAAAGTTTCGCGTGATTGACGAATAAGAGTGTAGCCTGGCTGGGCAACTTTTTCGTCCTCCCGACGCTATAAGTTTCGTATCGACCTCGCGGCTAAAGAGATATGAAATTACGATTATACTTTCCAAATGTTGTTTTGGACCGGTCCTCTTCTCGTATCGAATTTTCATCTTCGGCAAACACTCCGGAAATCGTGATAGCAAGAATTCTGGTAATTGGAATTGCAAATGTAGCTGTATGTTGCTCCCTGTATGAATGCAATAGCCTGAGATAAGTGCGAGCTGGTAAACTACTATTCTATAACGCCGCAAATTGCAAAGTGACGTAAGATTAATTATTTCAGTTTTTAAGTATTTGTGTTTTCGAGAGCGGTGATGTATGCTTCTAAGGTAAGGCACTTCTTGACTAAAGTTTATTCAAGTATTTGATTGCGTTTTTCAAAATGATTATTTCATTTTACATATTTCTGACTTATTGAGAAATTTTAGATAATGGTAATATAATTATGCCAATTAAAATAGGATAAATGCATTATGTATTTGCTTGTAAGTCAGAGAATAACAGTTTTAATTGTTCCACTAATTATTATGATATTTGTGAATTATGTATTAACGCAATTAACTTGGTAACTAAAAACCTGATTAAAAAAGGTACCTTTAATTTAATTCCATACAATAAATCTTAGCTACACACTAAACTCAAAAGTCCGAAACCTTAAAGTAAAAATTTTAAAACCTATATTTTATTCTTAATAATAGTGTGTTAAAGAAAATATAAAATATTTATAAATAATTCACAGAATCTATAATAATCCGCTAAATTCCTAAAAAGCATAACTTCGAAAAAGCCCTAGTAGCACCTACCGGCTACTTAGGCCCGCAAATCCCTTAGTCTAACAAAACAAACTGCGGCAGCACAGCGGCAATCTCGGCGCTCGCCGGCGATTGATTATCGCTTGCTGGAAGCGTATAATCCGCCTGTCGCTGTCCATAAACAGCGCGCAGAGCGCGAGCGCTTGCATCGAAAATAAATAAGTGTCGGCGGGGGAACGGCCTCGTCCGTCTTGATGCCACCGCTAGCTCGATAATCTCGACGATCGCTCGTAAAAGGGCGGGATGACTTCTCCGGTGCGCTCGCTTTCCTTATCGTCGCCTGCCATCTCTTATTTTCCCCGGGCGCTCTTATCTCTCCTTCCTATACGTGTACGTCTCTTAATTGAAACGTAATGAATGGATCCAAGAGAATTTCGAGAGAAAGAAGAAACTAGAGGGCAGTTTTCTCCCGTTCTATACGTACGTGCGGAAGCAGCTTACGGCTTATTCTCTTGTATATATATATATATATATATATATATCTTTGTGGGTACGTCTGTGTGTGCGCGTGTTTGTGTGGCTGAAGATGGTGAGATCGTTCGCGCGGCCATAGCCTTCCTTAATTAGCTCTCCTCGCGATTATTATTTCCCTCATCATTCTCTTTTTGGAAGAGTTAAAGAGATCCCGTCGGGAGATACCTACAGATATTATTTTAATTGGGACGAATCGAGTGCCTTGTCATTTTATATTGTTACGGAGGATTTCGGTGCGACAGTGAGAATATTTAATTTGTACATTTGTATAATTTATGTCTCTGTGATGTGCAGCTTCGAATAGTCTGCCTGGCTACATAAAAGATATATTAAGAATATCTTTTATTATTTATAGAATTTAAAGCTTTGTAAAAATCTAATATGATTCACGAAAAACGCGACTGTCAGTTGAATTAGTTATTGATTTTTGAGGCAAGTTTTTTTTGTGTTTAATGGCTTTAATTGAGTTAAATCTCAATTAGTACAATTAGTTTGGTGCTTTAGAATTGTTTTTAATTATGAAAAAAGCGGTAATAAATTCGTTTTTTCTGCTGTTATTAAACTTTCATTTGATGAAATTGTAATTGTTTCTTGTATTGCTTTAGAATTTGTATTGTTAAGTTTTTCAATTTTGCGTAATTTGAGTATACAATTTATATACTTTGAAACCGAATAAATTTTTAAATAAAAATTATTATAAAAATCAAAAGGTTAGTTTTCCTTAATTTATTCTTCTTTCTAGAAATTTTCAAAACGGCAACTTTTATAAAAAGAATTATTTTATTTATGTTAATAGAATTTTTATGCTCTTTGTATTTTTAATGCACTACTAAAGGTTCTTTTTACTGGAATTCTTTTGAGAAAGAAATCTTAGGAGTTCTCTGAAATGGAGGATGACTTCTGCGGAGGAAGTTCGCGTCCTAAAAAGAAAGTCCGCACAGCCATTTGGGCTATAAAAAATTTCTAGACCCACCGAGAAGAATTAGCTCTATTACTTTCCTCAGAAAAACTTGAAGAGTGCCATCACATCAGTCGAATACGAGCTACTACATCTAAATAATCGTGCCCATGAATTAATCCGGCCAAAGTTTCCTCTATCCCTTTTTACATTATTTACCAAAGTTCCACTATTCGACGGAGAGCGAAAGAAGTCGATATCCACCTTTAACGAAGGAGCTCGCTATCGTCCCTAGTGCGCGATACCCTTTATGCAAATCACTGTTTTTGTATGCTTTAAACACAGAGAGCGTGGAGCGGCGTTTGTTTCCTCTGGGGCTCTAGGAGAGAAGGGGGGGATGAGAGGAAGAGAGAGACACAGACAGACAAAGACAGAGAGAGTAGTCACGTACCGGCTGTACCTCTCTAAATCTGCCCTCTTCCTCCGTTTATGTTTATTCCCCGTATTTATCTCCCAGAAAAAGTTGGAGCTCAAAACGTAATAAAGTAATCTATTATCCCTCGGGCTCTCTCTCTCTCCCTCTCTCTCTCTTTCTCTCGCTCTTTCCCCACCTTGAATCGCGTTCTCTCGCTCGTGTAAAACTTCGAGAGCCGTGACTCGACTGGCAAAACTCCCCGACCGATTTTGGCCGATCCCGGGGAAGGAAGAGAGAGGGCAAAAAAGGCCCGAGCCTCGAAACAAAACTTTTCTGGCAAAGGCGCCGCGCGCGCGCGCGCGAGGGGAGGGCTCAGAGGCGCAACTTTTGCGTTACTTCGCGAGAGGGCCAGGGACTCGACGTATACGTATCTCTGTATATATGCGGACCGGGAGCGTAAAAAGAAAGGGATCCGCAAAAACATAAGCGCGCGCGAAATGGCCTGGACTTCCTGGGCAAGCGCTCGGCCTGACTTTGTTAGAGAGCTCTCGCAAAATTATTTCATTCTTTCGTATAAGTGAAAAACTCCGTATATCTTCTTTCTTCATCTCCGCTCTGTATATACATATATACCTGGAGAGCAAGCGCGAGCTAGCTGCACTTCTTTACCGTTCCGGCCTTCCTCTCTTTTTTTTTTCTTCCTCAGCGCCCGAGTTTCGCGCGTCGAGGACTTTAAATGCTTTTTAGCTGCGCGGCAGTGTGTCTCGAGCAGCCTATATAAGACGTACGGAAGGGAGAAGCGCGCGCTCGCGCGAAAAGAAGAAAGTTGAGGCGCGCGCGTTTGTGTCGGGGGCGTCGCGATAAATCAACTGCGCCGCGCGCGGCCCGAGGGCTCGGGAGAAAAAGAAAGAGAGCTTGAGGTAAACAAGCGGCGTTAGCGCTCGCTCGCGCAGAAGTGAGAGTCGATTTTGTTATTCCGAGGAGGTCAAAGGGCGCGAGCGCGCATAAATAAATCCGCCGTGAGAGGAGCGCGCTAGGAGCATATTCCAGGATCGATTCCTCATAAATTTCGCCCTGGCGTACGCTCGCGCGAATTTCCGCGAGGATAAGCGCGTGTTTTGCCTCCGAGGAAAGTCAAGTCTCTCTCTCTCTCTCTCTCTCTCTCTCTCTCTCTCTCTCTTTCTTCTGCCAAAAAAGGAGGTTGGAAAAAAGAAGGCGAAGCAGGGGGATAAAGGATTCCTGCGCAAGGTTGAAAAAAAAAGGTCGCGAGCGAGGGCGAATCGTTTGGTTTCATCCGGCCCTGCGTAAAATTAAATTCCCGCGGCCGAGGAAAGCCCGAAAAGGAGGGCGCCTTTTCCCGATCTCTTCATTTCGCAGGCGAAAGGCATTCTCCAGGAGAGCGCATATTTTCGACCTTCGATGCTTCTTTGAGACATGATCGCGAGAAAGACGAGGATGTACGTGAGTTATGCCCTTGTCGTCGATACAGCCGGGTCGAATCTAGGAATACTTTGAAAAGGCGCGCTCTGAATTTTGTTGAGATAGAGGGTGGGGAGAGGTAAGAAATGAGCGAGCGATTTGTAATGAAAAATGTTGAAAATGGGAAATGTCTGGAAGATTGTGATCAATAATAAAATAAATCGCGTACATCGAATATCCATTTGTGTGAATGTATATCTTTTAAAAAGACATCAGATAAAACTTTTGATAACTATAAACACTTTCAGCTCGTTATTCGAAGCCTTTAAAAGCTTTTGAGGAAGAAATTCACTGTTGCATGCATTTTAAATATTTATATCTTTTTGAAAAGATACTTATTTACCACAAGAAACCGTTAGTGTTTATGTTTGCACTTAAAAGGCATTTCTTGCGCATATTTTTGAAAGTATCCGAATGTCGTTTTCACTTTGTAGTCTTTTTTTTAGACATAATAAATAATGAGAGTTTCACTACATATACTTTACTACATATTTATTAAAAACAATATTGAAGAGAAATGGAAAAAGCTAAAATAATATTTATAATATACCAACGTTTCAAATAAAAAAGTAAAAGAACGCATCTTCTTAGTTAATCAACGGATAAATGGTTAACAATATAAAGTACAAGCCAATTTTTTAATACATGATGAATATTCTTTGGCTTTTGATTATTTTAAAGTAAGAAAACATTGTATTTTAAAATATCACAAGTTATTTAATTCATATATTTAATTAATTTGAATTAAGTAAATTCAGTAAATTCAATTAAATTACCAGACTGTTAAAGATTCCAAAACTCTGTAAACTACAAATAAAATTTACAGCCGCTAAAAATATATTAAAAAGCTCATTTAAGCTTTGGAATATTTTCAGTATTGATCGACAAAGTGATTAACGAAAATGCGGCTTTAAACTTTTGTCATTTCCAAATTAATATTGATAAATTTTCACGTTACAAAATTATCCCAAATACCCTAAATAATTTAAAAACAAATTTAATTAACGCTCGTCCCCCGGACGATCGTTCCGCAGAAATCAATGAACCGGCCCTGAAAGCGCACTCGGTGGCAACCGCAATTGCGTTCGGACCGCCTCCTGCGCGCAGCCTCCGTATTAAACCCGTTCTCCATATCGCGACTTAATACTCGGCTCTAGCTCTTTGCGTGCAAAGCAAACAGCGGGCTCGCAATCGCGCTCGATAATATCGTAAGTAGTTTTCGAAAGGCTGCGGATAGAGCACACACGTGACTTGCCATTAACCTCCTCTTCTTGCCCCGGCGCTCCCCCTTCTCGCCGCGCTCTCGACTTTCTTGCGTGATTAAAGTCTCTCCTCAAGTAATTAAACTTTTTCAATTACGCGTTGCAGTTTTCGCCGCCGACGCTTTTCTTCCAAGCGCACACGCCTTGTTAGCTCTCGTGATTTATCCCCTCTCTCTTTATCTCTCGCTGTTTCTTTCTATTTTTGCATACGGTGCGTGGGTATGTTGTGTGAAATCGTTATTGACGGATGTATAATTTATAGGTTGGAAATATTATCTGTAAGGTAATTCTGACATTAATAGAATTTCATTGGAATTAGAAATGCTGAGTAGTCTAAGAAAGTAGAAGAATAGTTAATTATTTAGATCGTACGTCCAACAATAAAATATTGATCTAGGCATATTACCCGATCCGAATCCATTGCAGAAATAATTATTATAAAAAATCAATTAATGATAATTAAATTTTCATAAATATTATTGTTTGATATTCTAATATTACAATTCATTCGGTTATCTGAATTTGAGATTTCTCAATATCCAGTCATTCAATTTGTCTTATAACTGGATTTGATTAAGGTAGCTCCGACGCGAAGGGCCGTATTCTGTGAGTCCCTTATGACCCTAGTAGAAACGATTCCATTTAAGGGGGCCAGCCTGAGTTGAAATGACTGAAAAAAAATAAAACATTTATTACTATTTAAAATAGTATATCATA
>UELX01006711.1:0-10269 GCA_900480035.1 Eupelmus urozonus | reverse complement strand
AGCAAGAATCTTCAATGTCATTTTTGAGAATATTTCCACTTCCTGCAAATGGATGTTCTATTGAGGCAAAAAATTCCCGACAACCGGATTTGTCTTCTCACGTCCAGAATACATTTACCTGTTTCAAAATTTAATAGTTCAAAAATCGATGTTCTAAAATCTATAAAATACAATAAAAAGAAGAAACTGCACGGTCCACGCGAGAGCTATTCTGGTGTGGCGAAACTATACTCACCAAAACCGTTAAATCATTTCACATTTAAAATTACTTAATACGACCGGATTAACGCGGCCAAATTATCCTTCAGCTCCGTACTTGATCCTATGAAACTCCACTTCTCGAAAAAAATCCACACCCAGCATCACCCAAAACCTCATCAACGAACTCACCACCTCCTCCCGTCCTCCCATCATTCAAACCTTCCGCCTTCAGCTCCCCAAGGTTTTCCAGCCTGCCTTTCTCTGGAACACGCGCGCGCGCATGGGCGCAGGTCCTCGCGCCTCCGGGAGAGCGAGTGAGCGGCGGCCGCGGCGGCGCAGGTATACAGCTACCGCTCTCCGCGCCGCCGCTGCACACAGGCCAGACTCAGTCCTCGTAAGGCCTGCGTGACTAGCGGAGCTCGCGCTCGGCTCCGCAATCCAGGCACACAGACGCACACTGACACCGCATCGGCCAGCAGGAAGAAAAATCAAACAAAAAGGACAGGCGCGCCGTGAGTTCTGCTGCAATGTGCTCGGGCTGATAGCTGCGCCGTCGTTTCGGAGCAGCATCCCAGCCGCTCGGGAAAGGATACAATATCGAGAGGAAAACGAGCGAGAAGCGAGCGGGTGAGAGGGAATAGCCGTTTTTCTTCCTTGCGCGAAAAGTGCTTTTCGCAATCTCTCTCCTCTCTCTCTCGGCGCTTGTACACGTCCTTCGCGACTGGAGCGCGCGCGCGTAGGATAGTTTTGCGAATTTTTATCCTGCGCAGGAGCGCGGCCGGGCTCTGCCATTGTCGGCTGCGAGAGAGCCCAGCGACGCGGAAAAACAGTGCCAAATTTTCGCCGACACGCGGCTAATCAAAAACCTATTGATCGAACCGAGTGAGAAGACAACAAGTCTTTCGTAATTCGCTGTGGCTCCGTCTGTGTAAGTGTGTGTGCGTATACGCTCGGCGCAGGACCTTTTTGTTTTGTTCATGTTCGCGTAAATCCTGCGCTGCAAGCTGATTGCACTGACTCCGCTGAGATAGAAGTCGGGGAGGAATCGATGCCAGAGTGCTTCTCCAGTTGAGTGATATGTGCTTCTGAGGATCTGCAGCCGCGTGAATTTCATACGGGAGAGAAAGAGAGAGAGAAAAAAGTGGAGTTCGGAGAGCGGATAGAGGAAGGCGAGTGTGTAACGGGATGAGGAAAATCCAGTGAAGATTAAGGAGGGGTAGAAGTCGAGGAATCTCTGGTGCTCAAAATGAATAAGAAGGCGACAAAATCAGGATGGTATGTATAGCATATTGTGGATGGTTTTTTTTAGTAAGCTTTGCATTCTTTGGTGTTTTTTATTTTTAATGTTCTTGAAGGGTTATTTTTAATTTTACTATGATGAATTTAAATTGTCACGTTTGACGAGTGTTTAAATCTCGTGGATTTGTCTTTTAAAAAGTAAAATGACACGTTCAATTGATAGTAATTGTTGATGCAAAAAACAGCTAAATGGCTTCGTCAAATTGCGTAATTATCGCGATCAGAAGCTGGGCTATTATTCTGTCCGATGGAGAAAAAGCAGGTTCCCATGTCGGATTCCTGAGAACTTAGCGCTTCCCATGGTTTCGCATGATTTCCTTCACAAATGACCGGATTCTCCGGGATCCCCTTCGTGCATTGTTTTCTTTTTTGTTACGCTAGACTTTTCGTCATGTCTTTAATTCGTAATTCTTATTCAATGGATTCGATAGAGAAAGTAAACGAGAAAAATTGATAAAAACTAATTTAATTTGGATAGTCAGCTAAAAATATTGTTGCTTCTGCTCCAATTTTTCGAATTGAACTTCCAACCTACAAAGACAGCATTAATAATGCGCCGACTAAATCTGTAACATTAATCGCTCAATAAAACAAACGTCCGCTATTAATAACAGCAGTTATCAGCGTGAATATTTTCGCGAAATTTTCCGATAATTTAATTAATTACACAAGCCTCTTAATCCCTCATTATAATCGCTGAAAAAAAAGGCGACGAGCACGCACACACACAAAGCAAAGAAAAATTTTCATCTCATAATTTAGCTAATTATTCCTGCCCCCATCCATTCGTCATTTAGCCAACCTGGCAGTCTGGCCCGTTATACAAACTTTAATGACAAAACGCGCTGGCGCACTTTACGCGACGACTTCCACGCCGCGCTCGCTTAACAAAACAAAAAAAAATCCCCGCAAAACGCGCGCGAAAAAGAGAAAAGGCACAGAACCGCGCGCTAGACAGGTGGAAAAGCTCGTTATTAGTAGGACTTTTAACTGTAAAAACGTCGTATGCTCGCGCCAAAGTGCGGCGGCTAACGTCAAAACGTGGCTCAGGCTTCACTGTGTGATCCGAGCGTATATACAGCGCGGACCGTTATACTCGCTCTTCCTCTTACTCCTGCGCGCGCTGGGCCGCTTTACCTGTGTGTGTGTGTGTGAGAGAGAGAGAGAAAGAGAGAGAGAGAGAGTCAACTCACCGCTTGCGCATTCCCCGCATATACGACACACTCGTACAGCTTCGTGTGTGTCTGTGTATACGTGGTACACAGAGGCCGGAGCGAGTGTGAGAGTACAGTAGGTCTCGAGAGCGCAGCCTCCTGGCCTAGCATTGAAGATGCGGCCTCACGTACTAGACCTGGACATGACATGACGAACGCCACGGGCGAAGCGAGCGTTGGTTCCGTTGCGCGGACTCGTTGCCGCCGCTGCTGCTGCTGAATATTTTCTTGTCAGTGCTCGAGCTGGGTAGAAATGCTAGTCTGGCTTGGCTTGAGGAGCGGATTCTTCGGAGGTTTTGGAGCACGGAGTCGTACTGGCGGTGCATGTGAATGGACGGACATGCGTTGTTTGCGTTTGGATTATGGGATTGTAAATGATGATTGTTGCATTCTATTCTATTGTTTGCGTTTATGGTTATTTTAAAATTGGTGGGTTATTTAATATACTTATTTAATGCAGCAGGTGCGTGAACTATTGGGGATTAGAGTGCATTATAATTAGAAAGTGATATGGTTCTCTGTACAAGGCGAAGCAAGAGGTAAAGCCACATAACCATACTGAAACACGAGGTTATTTTTACATAACGGAATCACCCGCTTTCAGGCTTGAATTTTCACAGCTCTATGAGCTAGAAATTAACAAAAAATGATATTTCCAATTCTTGATTGACAGCAAATTTTATCTTTGATTCATATAATTGAAAATAATAGTATTGATAGTATGGAAATTGTTGTATCAAAGATTTTATTAAAGCATTATGCAAGTAACACTTATAATGAGTAAATTGTTGATATTAAAAATATAATAATTTTGATTATTCAAGAAAAATATCTACTTTTTATAGTTTTGCATGAAGAGTAGCAGATTATAATTAAAATTTCTTGTAATGGGTAGAAAAAATTATATATCATTAGAATACACTACATGTTTTAACATCACACCCTCCAAATAGGAATTTCAACAATAGATTGTGCAAAAATTGTGTAGAAAAAATTAACAATACAATTATCAAGAATGGAAGAAAATATATACCAAAATCTTTTGAAAATTTTTACTGAAATATATATATTAATTTTTGAACTTTGAGTATCTGTTACATTTTCAAAAAAATTTATGACTGAATAAAAGTTTTTTTCCATGTATTATTTTAGATAAACAATCACGCATTCGTTATTTTGCAATCCGAATAAAATGCGCGTATACTACATTTACTGGCAGTTCGTAAGTAAAATTTGTGAATAATATACTTATTAAAGAGAATGTCATTAATATAATTGGATACATCAAGTTTGTCACTGCATTTGCGCCAAAGTGTTTCACATTTTGCTATACGCCTTTAACAATAATTAAATTTACGTTAAAAAATTGATTTGAAATAAATTGGACTCACTGAAGATGCATTCATTATGCATTATTCATTTGTTCCATAAATTATGAAATTCATTATTAGACTATATTATAATAATTAAAAGTAATATGAATGATGATGCGAATTTCAGTGGGCTAAAATATGTTGATATAATTTGTATACATCATTTGCATTAACACATTTGAAAATTTGCAGTATAGCACATTTTTAATATTTGCAATTGCAACCTTACATGAATTTTTAAATGAAATATAAAATGATTAAAAATATTCTTTATCTCAGGCTAATTAAATGACAAAAAATAATTGATAGCGTTCCGAAAATTATCAATTTCCTTTAAAACAAAGTTGTAAATTGTGTATTAGGTATTATATTAAGAGTTCTTTTTTATATCGATCGTTTTACATTTTATTTTCAATAAAAACTATAGTTGTAAAAATGCATTAAATTGTTCGCAAGTTTAAGAATTACAATCATTTTACAATTACAATAATTTTTCTAATTTTCTTGTAGGTATAATGATAGTAATGGTATGTGTGGCCTAAAATAATATTCTTAAACATTACTTCTATAAAAAATAAAGATATATAAATACCGATAACCCTTTGTAATACAAGAAAATTTTAATAAAATTTTATGCATCACTTGCAACGTTAAGTGTAACCGGAGTGGCAGTAATCACTTCATTAAATTAGCTTTACATTCACCCAGTTACATTGTGTGTGACTAGTGAACCCATTAACTACCCTAATAAACCAATATCCCAGTAAAAAATCAATTTAAATACGTTTTCTGAATTATTGATTTTCTTGTAATTTTCATTAAATTGAAAATATAATTTCATTACGATGTACTTTATGCATAGCCACTTCGCGGAATAATGTTTTTAAGCCACATTTTCAAGATATAGAAGTTAAAAAGCCGGTTTTTAACGGTACTTTTACAAAGTTTCAATTCTCTGTTAAAATCTACTGAATATCTAACTAGGTATTTCATTGTTTTTATAGTTTTCAGAATATTTGATATTCAAGACACTTTTTGTCGATATCGTTTTAATACTAGATAACGCTAGATAAAAAGAAATGTTCTAATTTAACCTCAAGTTGAGCATCACTGAGGAAGTCCGTCAGAGAACGTCCTTTACCTGTTAAAGAATTATAAAATATATTACCAGTGAATTGTTCTTTAGATATTATCATAAGTTAAACTTTTGATAACTTGAATAAAATTCAATTTAATTTTACAAAAAGTAAAATAAAGTTAAAAAAAAGCGCAAACATAGATCCACTGTCTTTCCCAGGAAAAAATTTCAATTAAAGAAACAACCTGATTCAAATGATATTCAACGCGGGCTACCGATACACCAGAGCCCGCAGCCCAGACGCACGCCTCTATGAGAAAAAGAAGATCGCTAACGAAATTCATTACGTCCCTTTTACAAGACACGCTCCACCTCGAAGAACGCATTATTCCTCGGAGCTCGCGGAGGAAATCCCTCGGAAAAACAGTCCATGTAAATGAGGATTAAGCTCGTAACGAATTCCCTTCTTTTATTCCTCGCCGCACCGCGCAGCCGCCGCGCGCAATCGGCCCGCAGGCCAGCGAGAAACGGCATAATACAGCGCGGAGTGTTAATTTTCAAGAAATTGCGTTTACGATTGTTTAGCGACAGCTCGCGGATATGCCTTTCTCCCCCGCGCGACGCTAAGAAACAATGTTCGTTAATTAAGTTCGGGGGGGCGGAAGCCAAGAGGCCGTGACGACGGCGAAGGCACAAAAAAGACGAGGTGAAGCGAGAGTGTATATATAGCTGGCAAAGTCTCACACATACACGTAGCTCTGCAGCTCGAAAGATAGGGATCTCTTTGAGTCTTTCTGGCGCGCGAGCGCGCGTGTATATGAATGACAACGAGAAGTGAGTGGAAAAGAGAAAGGAGAGAGAGAGAGAAGCCTTCCTCGCTTGCGGCGCAGTCTAGTCGCGGCGACAAGCCTCTTAAAAAGAATCAGCCGAGCCAGCTGAATGTTATATCAACTGACGGACGCGATACGATTCGAGGGATTATTGCCGGCGTTTACGCAGTCGACTGGCTAAAGAGCTAAAGCCGAACGGATGCCTCGCCTATTGTCATTCCGAGAGAAAGTTCGCGCTTTTCGCTCCCGCGTGTTTTCACGCGAGCGAGCCTTTGCTATAATCTCGGGGAGATGTTTAAATTTACATTACTTTTCGACGAGTTTGTTATGGCTCGCTCTTGTCTTTTCATTATACCGCGGAAGAAAAGTTACGCTTTTAATGCTGGAAATATCATTTTGTCAATCTCGCGTAGTCGGTAAAAAAAGAGCGTTATTTTTCGTTAGCGCTAAGTGCAGCTCTAACTTTTATCGGGCCGCGCTTTTATAAAAGCGCGCCTTCCATTATACCGAGCCCTGCTTTAGAGTATAAGCTATTTTATAATCTTTTTCCCTTGCATTTTGAATCAAAGTTAATGAGGCCGTGCATATTCATATTTCGTATAATTAAAGAACGGGTTAAAGTTAAAAAAAAAGAATCAAACGAAACAGTACGAGATAGCTTGAAACTTTCTAGGTGTCAAATGTTCAAAAGCTAAAACTGTGTAAACTTGTGCACTAAACTTGGTGAAATCTTAGCTGAAGGTATACTTTTTAGTGTCATAAGTTAATTTTTTATTTGCACCGTATATTGCACGCGATTGCGGCAGCAGATTTTAATGGACCAACTTAAAGTTTAGTTGAAATATTTGTAAAGTCCTTGCTCTTTGACATGGCAAGAACAACATTTAGAAAATTTGATGTTTTGCAATTAGACCTGCTTACCCAGTTTTCGCTAAGTTTTCTTCATAATTTCGACAAATTTTTTTGTAATTAAAAGTTTTTTGTTGACAATTGCACTTACAGTCGTACTATGCAAGGATATTTGAGTGCTATATTTAACTTTTTAAATAAAAAATAAAAGTGAATATTGTATTTTTACATGAATTTAAATAAAAATATTTTCAAATGTTTCCTTATTTTACATACAAAAAATTAACTACCGATTTCTTAGTTCAAAAATATTATTATATATTAACTTATACATAATTTTCGCATTATTTCCATTTAAAGGATTCGAAGCGAAGAAAAGCATATTTTTGAATCATGATAATTCAACACTGTAAGCGTTCAGTTCACATTGTATTGTATATCATCTAAACAGACTTTGTTCTTTAGAACTAAATGTCAGTTAACATTAATTAATACTTTTTTTTAAACGCGTGTAAATGACTTTAGTTTGTTTGTACTTATGACTCTCTATATTATAGAAATAAATTTAATTGCATAAAGTACATAACACTGAAGCACATTTCGGTGCTGCGATATATTTGGGCGGTCACATATTTTAAAGTATTTAATTGCATTTTGAACAAGATTTTGATACATGAATGAAAAACGCTGCAAATTCATTAGCAGGCAGCTTTCTCAAAATTAATTTATAGTTTCTATGTGTATATTATATAAATAAATATGTCAATTAAAAAATTTTTAAAAACGTTCGATAACTTTTATTTTAAAGTTTAGATTTTAAAGTTTAGATTTTAAATTTCTTTTTATTTTTTATTAAATTTTATTTACAATTATGCAATTTCAAAATATAAACTGTAAATCAATATGGAATTTCTCAAGAGACTTGAATATCAAAATTAATATTTAGAATTTGTTGAAATTTGGTAGGTTGTTGTAGGTATGATTTTTTATTACAAGAAAAAATTTAGTAATTAAAATTGAAATTTAGTAACCGAAAAAAAATTTTTGTTTATATTGAAAACTTTTTCATAAGAATCCATAATATGTGCGATTGAATATATTTAAGGTTGTAGAACTAAACCGTTTATTTTTTTAATAACGTTTTCAAAAAGATCATTTTATTTCAAATAACGCGTACCATAATAACTAATGTAAATATTTTCAGAGCTTCTACTCTATCCTTCTGATATTGATAAGTTTTTTGTGTAATTTTTACCATAAAAAACACAAAAAACATGTTTTCAAAAATCAAAAAGATACCATATAAAAACGATAAATTATATAAATAAAATATGGGTTTTCCTAGAATTCGAAACAATAAAAACTTCTAAGCTTTTAAAAAAGCTTTAACAAAATTTAAAATTTGACTATTACAAAGCTTCTTTTTCGATTAAGCAAAGTTTTTATATATTTATTTATGACATTAGAAAATAATTAAATGAATGAAAAATAAATAAAACATTAATAAACACGAAATTAATAAAAGCTTATACATATATTTATTTAAGACTTGAATACTTTAAACGATTGCGATATTTTGACTATATTTTATCTAGATATTATACTAATAACATAAATGTTTTTCTTATTTAAATCTATGACCTCGTATGTAAAAATAAATAAACAAGTTATATTTATATGTTTTTGCAATAATATTGTTATTAATTATTCGTACTTACTATAAGGCATACGAATTGAGTTTCCTTAAAAGCGTCTCTTAAATATAAACAATATTATAAACCAAAGAAAAGCTAGATTATGTATTTAAAAATAATTAAGAATATTTTAGAAAGAATAGCGCTTTTCCACTGATTATTGTACTTAAATAATCCCTCCATTAAGAAAATAAGCAGAAAATGGAATACAAAACTGCGAAAATAAATCTTAATTAAATTTCTTTTTCAGCCCGTCATCTTCACCGTCACCTTGCACGTCCTACTTTCATTTTCATTTTTTAAAAGTCTTTGCGGTCTCTTACAATTAAAGCGCGATGCTTATGAAAGAAAAAATTAATCCTTTCTTTAAAAAAATATCATAAACACTTCCGAGATTGCAATAATTAAAGTTCATATAATTAACAATTTCATTTCAAACTTAAGCATAGTAATTATTTGTGAGTAACATCTAAAGAAAAGAAAAAGCACACTCGCACTAATGGTATCATAAAAATTTTTCACCTTACTTTCACACTTTCAACACGTCCTCTGGCAGATGCTCTTTGATTATATGAATGTGTAATACCTTATACGTTATTCTTGGCAATGCTGTAAAGAAGATGGGCGTCGCGTAATGGATTCCGAGTTGATTACCCTGCGTATGCGTGCGCGGTGCCACTTTCACAGAGAGATATACACGGAAAATCAAGTAATTAGCTTACATAAATTATCTAAAAATACAGCTCGACTGGAGTGCGCTGCTTGTCTTTTCGAGGGCACTGCTGTTAGCGTACGGGCACACAAATACGCGAATTATTGAGTTGCAGCAGTGCCGTTTGGATGTACTAATAGGAATTCCAATAATCAAGGGACGAGCTGGGGAATTGATAGGTATGCGCGAATATTGCGCGAATGTGTTTTCGGGCATATATTGCTGTTCTGCGGCTCTGTATACGTGATTCAAATTATCCGTAACATTTACCTCCTAGTTGTAGATTGAATAAAACTGTATTATCTATATATATATATGTTATAATCAAAAGGTTTATATTTTATGGTGCTTAAAATATTTATTAAATTTGTTATTTTATTAAACTTTATTAAGATTTATTTATTTATTAAAAATTATTGCAAATTAAAATGAATATTGAAAGGGCACAGTAACAAATTGTAACAAGGAGATAAATTCTGTCTTCATTTTATTTAACACGATAGGAAAACAAATTAACACATACACCGCTGACAGTGATAAATGTGCAATGCATGTCATACATAGGAATTCCATACGGTATCGAGTTATTACTTATACGAATATCATTCATCACATTTATAATGCGATATAGAATTAAACTTTGTATAACGAAGCAATAATTTGATTCAACAATACTAAGCAGTAAGAAAATTTTAACAGTTGTTACAACTATTTGACGTTTGAGGGAAAATATTTCCTGTATGATTTCATAAATATCTATTTAAGTTATAAGTTTTCATAATACATTTAAAAATTAAGGTTTTAAAATAGGTTTTCTTTTATCACCAGTTCTTTAAATTAAAAAATAATTATATTTCAAATTAAGCTAGAAAAATCGCTATCAGTTTATTGGTACTTATATTAATATAAAAAGCATTGTTAAAGTTCATTTATTTATTTTATTTTATTTAATACCAGTAGTAATTACATTACATTTACAATGATAGTGTAAATCCGCAGAGGAAATACAATTTTCTGTA
>UELX01006710.1:0-10270 GCA_900480035.1 Eupelmus urozonus | reverse complement strand
AAACGAAAATGTTTAAATTATGTTTAAAGTTATTAAAAAAAACTTTAACTAAATTTTTAATGTTTTTGTTTTTTAAAAGTAAGCAAAATTTAAAAATTTATAGCATTTTGTTTACAGTAATATAACGAATTTAGTTTTTTTTGAAAAATCAAAAATAAATTATTTGAAGTTTTGTTTTTTAAAATTAACCCAAACTGGAATTTATTGAGTTTAAATTAAAATTAAAAAACATACGTTCTCTTAAGTTTATAAAAAAAACGAAACTTTACAATCCTGTACTTACGTTTTCTAAAACAAAAACGAAAGTATACATACATATACTATAATTTTCGTTTCGTTAGACAAAAACTAAAGTTTAAACGCTATCACTTTGTATTTTAAAACAAAAACAAAATACATATACCATAATTTTACTTTGATAATACAAAAACTAATTTTTAAATATGATTAATAAATTTCGTTTTGTAAATCAAAAACTAATTATGAAATAGTTTGTTTTCGTTTGAGAATCAAAAATCAAATCTAAAGCATCGTTACATTTTTGTTTTTAAATCAAAAACTAGCAAGTTTTTGATTTAAAGTCGATTTTAAATCAATAACGTTTATGTAGTAAAAACTAATTTTTAATGGACCTGAATTTTGTTTACATGACCATAACAAAATACTTTTAATTATAAATTTCGTTATTTGTACTCAAACTTAACAATAATAAATTTTTATTATTATTTTTATTTTTATTTTGGTGAATTTTAAGTTTACAGCATAAATGTAAACAAAACTTTCGTTTTATTAGAAGAAAAAACAAAATAAAACGCTTTTTCTTTTCGTATTATATTAAAATAACGAATCTCACAGTTTTCTACATTCGTTTTTGGCACAAAAACGAAACTGTTTATACATAACCGAAACGAATTTATAAAAAACTAAAATTTCGTTTATGAAATGAATACCGGAATAATTTAACCTGATATTTGATTTGATTTTTTAATGAAAACGAAACACTTTTCGTTTGTGTGAATCTACAAAATAAAACAAAATTCTAAACAAATCGAAATTTTTATTTAAGAAACAAAATGAAACAAAATATTTCGTTTCGTTGGAATCCCTGTATGTAATTGAAGAGTAATTTTGGATGTTTACAATTTATTTAAAGAACATGTGAACATTTACTAATATTTGGTTGCAGTTTAATTAATTTTAGATTATTTATATTATTATTTTACGGATATTATTTTTTGATTTTTTTTTTTTTTTTTTTGAAAAAGTTAACTTAAAATAAGCAGTTTATCGTGAGAATCAGATAAATATAAAAGTTATTTCTATTAATTACAATTATTAAATTCAAAATTGTGTAAAAAATACTTGAACAAACAAATAGCAATACAATTATTAAAAAAAGAAAATAAAGAATTCTTTGGTATACATGAAAAAATAAACATTTTGCTTCTGAAAGCTCATTTAATGATACCAAATACAAATGTTATATTATATAAAGGAAAAAACTAAATACCTATAGTAAATAAAATAATAATAGAAAAAAAATATTTTAAAATTTATATGCATATACAAATACTTTCTTAAACAAGCAGATAAACTATATATAAACCAAAATTTAAAAAAAGAGAAAAAACAGCTAAAACAAAAATAATTAAAAACTTTAAAGTATAGTGCAACTGCAGAAGCATAATATAAATAAACTTAGCTGAAAAACACAGATAACTGCTATGCATCCAACTGTAGTATTAAGAAAAGATTTGGGAATTTCGAATATGGTAAAAATATTAAAAAAGAATCAAGTCGAAAATCCGTAATTATAAATAATAACAGAACCGCATTAATGAAAATAAAAAAGACTTTTCTGTGTATAGAAAGAGACATCTCTGATGATTCTTTTAATTGAGAAGAAGAAAAAACAATCAAATCCTATAATGCTAAATCTGTAGACACTAACATTACACTATGAATTAGACCAAATTTATTATCAAATGTAAAAGAATCTTCCAAAGAAATCAAAAGAACTTAATAGGAAAATACTACTTTGATAACTTTTAAACAAAAATGAACTAGAAAAACCATCATGGATGGTTTTGGAATAACGATAATCAATAAAGTGAGATCAAACGATTTTTTACTGGGAGAAAACTTTTATAGGAAATATATATATAAGAATTAATATAAAATTGAACATATACTATGTGAGTTTCATGCTCTTTTTGACAAACAAAGGCAGATTTTAATAAAAATATTAAAAAATATATATACATGATCCCCATAGACATTTCAAATGTAATAAAATGTCAAACATCAAATGCTACAATATTCTTCTAATAGAATATTTAAAATTTACGAATTATAAATTTGAAATAAAGCACAAAAATGGAGTCACATACTGGCCAAAACCAACATCAAATAATTCCCTATACATTTGCGTTGGACATACAAGTATAGGTTAGAACTACACTTATCCAACGTTTTCTTTACTTATTTCATTGCAATATTGTTAACAGTTTATTCAGTATCATATAAAATTTTTAATTCTACTGCGAAAATTCGCTGAAAACTAACAAAAATCCTCTACTTACACATCATTGCACATTTATCACCAGATCAGCCGTACGAGTGACAACGGCCCATTGCTGCAGTATATATAACGCAGTCGTCTCGTCTGCGCGCGGTGTGCGCCGTCTGTGTGTCTGTGTCCCTGCGGTCGCGGTCGAGAAAAAAAGTGTGTCGCCAAGACAAATCCACGCTGCAGCCTCTCTCATGTTGCAGATCTTCGGGCTGGCCGGTCAGTTTACCAGGAAAAAGCTGTGAGAGTAACATCCCCGAGAAGAGCGAGACGAGAACGTCGTCATGGGCAAGGCGAAGAAGGGCAAGCGCGCTGACAAGGACGACGACTTGTGAGTTTTACCTTTCATACACCCCCCTCATACATTTTATCCTTGTTCTCAGCGATCGCTTGCCGACCCTTTCTTTTTTCGCTACGCGAATGTGAGCAGCTGGATTAGTTTAGCTGTGATTTAGAATAGAAAGTCTGGAGCTTTCCTTGCCAGCTGGCGGTGGTCATAGGTTTAGGTTAGGTTGCGGACGTGAGGGTGGACGAGAGAGCAGATTGCGGACATAGCAGCACGATGTACTTGGGAGTGATTCTGGCTGCGAGGAGCGACTTGAATTTTTTGGGTTTTTTACTTTGCATCTGGCAGGGATCGCGCGAGCGTTAGCGCATTTTTATGTAATGGATCGCGCCGGATTTTTTCGGCGTTTTCTGGCGATAGTTGGCCTGCTGGTTTGTCTGCAGCACTGTTGTATTTTTGACTATATAATTTTAGAGGGACACTGATTTGGGCAGATTGGGTGGGTTATCCATATTTTTTTTCAGAGTTTAAGTGTAGGCTGAAAGGTTTATTAAAACACTCTTTGTATGGTTGTTTTACAATATATAGATGATTTATGTAGAGAATTTTCACTCGTATTTTAATATCATTTCTCGTTGAATATAAGAATGTAGATAAAATTACTGATTATTGTACGATATTTAAAAGAAAGTGGTTGTTCGACTGGTTTATTATTAGGTAGGAAATCTGAGTTTTATCTTTTTATAAATACTAATGGAATGATGAATTTTATGTATTATAGGATCTGTCTTAGTTAATTTATATCTAAATCTAATTCTCCATTCATACATTATAGAAAAAGAATAATTTTAAAAAACAACTCCGTTTTGTTGATGTATTAAAAAATTAAATAATAAATTACATTTCTTTTTTTTTCATTTCTAGTGACAGTGATGTTGAGGTAGAAAATACTGTCAACGATGAGCCTGTCAAGTCAAAGAAGTCCAAGGAAAAGAAGAAAAAAGGAGATGATGTTGATAATTTAGCTGAGGATCTCAAAGACTTAAAAGTAGAAAAATCAAAAGGTTCTAAAAAAGATAAGAAATCAAAGAAACGTGGAGGAGATGATTCTGATGATGATATACCTTTAAAAGGAAAAGCTGACTCAGGATCAGATTCTGAAGTTGATGTTCCAAAAAGTAAACAAAAAAATCGTAAAAATCAATCTGCTAAAAAAGGTTTTGCTGCTTTATCCATTGAATCTGATAATGATGAATCAGATAATGAGAAGCCAAAATCAAAGGCTAAGGGAAAAAAAGGAAAGAAAGATTTAGATATTGATTCTGAAGATGAAGATGAAGGAAAGACATCGAAAAACAAAAATGAAAAGAAAGGTAAAAAGCCAGTCGAATCAGAAGATGAAGAATCCGACAATCAAACTAAAAAAGCAAAAGGGAAGCGTAAGAAAGGTAAAAAAGCAGTTGACTCTGATGAGTCTGATGATGAAGAATTTAAGGTTAAAGCTAAAAATAAATCTAATACAAAAAAAAATAAAAAGAAGGGTTCTGATGATGAATCAGAGGATGAAGTATCGAAAGCAAAAAGCAAAACGAAAGACAAGAAAAGTAGAAAAGCTTCTGAATCTGATGATGATTTTAAAATTGGAACGACAAAAACAGTCAAACCAACAGTAACACCAAAAGGTAAATCTTTTTTTATTGAAATAAAATATTAAAATAACTCACTTAATTTTCTAGTCCTTAAATATAAATAATTTTTTAACTTTTTGGGTAAAAGAATGTTTCTTTAATATTAATATGATCATCTAATATTATTTCAGATTTTTGAATTTCATATTAAAAAAGTTATATAATGTTTATCCGAAAAGAAACTTTCTTGCTACTACAGAAACTATAGAATCAATTGAAAAGTTAATGTATATTATAGATAAAAAATATTGTTTTTCTAAAGAGGTATTAGCATCAGGCTATGTCCTCGTAAAATTAAATTATAAATATTTGTTAAAAAGTTTATTCAGTCTATAACAAAAACTTTTATTAGAAAATGTCATTATATTTATAATATTTGTTTAATATATTTTATAGCACCAAAAGCAAGTTTTGCTCTTTTAAATATGGATGATGATGATGATGATCAAGATGATGTAGCATCACCTCCACCATCAGACAACGAATCTGAAAAAACAGAAAGTGTAGAACGTAGCAAGCCAACTAAACAGCAAAAATCTCAACCTCAAGAATCTCAAAAGGAAACTAAGAAAGGCAAAAAAGGTAATTATATTTTATTATTTAGAAATTTTCAAAATTTGTTTGTTGAGTAATGTTTGTAACAATTTAAAACAATATTAAGTAGTATACTAATTCTTTAACATCATTTGCATATATAAAAAGACAAGATTTAAAAAAAAAAATTTTTATTAGTATTTTTTTCCTGTTATCATAAACAAATTTGTTAGGTAAAAAATGTATACAAGATTATAAACAATAAATTTAGATAGTTTCTTGGGGTGTCAAAAAAATATTATTAATGAATTTTGTCAGTAAACATATCATTGAGTGATTATTACAAGATCTAGAATTCTTAGATTACCATTAATCTAATTTCATAAATAATATGTTAACTGTATATACACATTAAATTTTTATAAAAATAATTATTTTTATATTCATTCTTTAAATTCTCTTTTAACATGTTACAGGTAAGAAAAAACGCAATGATAGTGATGAAGATATAGATAAGGTTCTTGCTGAATTAGAAATGGAATATTCGGGCAAAAAATCAGTGAAAGAGGAAAAAACTGACCAACCAGTAGAGACTGAACAGGAAGAAGAGAAAGATGAAAAATCAAAGAAAAAGAAACCTAAGGAAGTGGAGAAAGAAAAGGATAATGTGGAAGCTGCGGCAGAAGGTGAAGAAGGAAGTACTATAAAAACAGCAGCTCAAAAGAAGAAAGAAAAGAAGGAAAGAGAGAAACAGAAAAAATTGGCTTTAAAGAAAGCTGTGAGTATAGTACACATCAAATCATTATTTTTGGTCTATGTTTAAATGACCTAAATACACGAGTTCATATTATATGGTTGTCACAAACAGTTCTAATTTAGATTGCCAAATATTTAAAATTTTGATGGTGTTTTAGGAAGCAGCGAAAAAACCTGTAGAAGATACAGAAGCTTCTAAGGAAGAAGTTACTGAAAAGAAAGTTGAAAAAGCTGCAGAAGCTAAAAAGGAGGGTAGCGATGCAGAGGGGGAAGAAGAAGATGAAGGAAAAAAGAAAAAGAAAAAAGGTGCTAAGGAAGAAGTAACAAAAGAAAAAAGTAAATAATATAAATTATTTTATTATAATTTTACATTTTCTTATTACTCAAAAGTGTTTTTACTTTATTATGTTTTTCAAACAATTTTGATGCATAGTCTATTTAATAATTTAGTATTAACAATTTTTTTTAAAATACTACTTGTCTATATTACGTACTTACAAACAGTTAAGTTATTCAATATATTTGTACGTTATTTACTTGCACTAAGTGTGAAATAATTGATATAGTAGAAATAATTCTTGCCGCATTATTGTTAACTTTATCTCTCAATGATCAATTGATATTCAGAGATGTTTTTATTTAACTACCTTAAAAAGATTGAAGAATCCATCTTTAAGTATAAAATAATTAGGTTAAAAGTTACGAAAATTCATTAATCTACTTTAGTATACGTATAAATAGCATATCTAAGTTACTTAGTTCAAATACAACTTACGAATATACAATTCATTTATTAACATAATATTATTGATTACTCATAAATATTTAATCCATAGCCAAAGGGCCTGGAAAGAAAATGATCGCTGCTATGCAAGAAGCTTTGAAAAAGGCAAAAGAAGAGGAAGAAAAATTGAAACGTGAAGCAGAAGAGAGAATGCGACAAGAAGAAGAAAGAGAAAGGCTTCGTTTGGAAAAACTTCAGAAAGAACAGGAAAAGAAGGAAAAGAAAAAATTGAAAGAAAAACAACGAAAGGAAAAATTAAAAGCTGAAGGAAAACTTTTAACAAATAAACAAAAACAAGCTCAAGCTAGAGCACAAGCTATGCTTGAAGCCTTGAAAGCTCAAGGTTTGGAAATGCCAGAGGTCGGAGAAAAGAAACCAGTGAGACTAGGTAATACCACAGTTAGTATTTTGTTTATTTTTTAAACAAATTATATCAATTTTAATTATTATTTTCAAGGAACAAGAGTAAAGCCAAATAAGTTAAAGCAACAAACAAGTACAGAAGGAAAAGAGGAAGCTAAAAGCTTAGATGAGATTAAAACAGATCAAGTCCAGGTTGAGATAGTTGACAAACAAGAAAAAGTAGAAGATAAACAAGATGAAGATGATGGCATTAAAGAAGCTTGGGATGCCGAAAGTAGCGAAGAGGAACCAGAAGAAGGTAATAAATATTTTTTTAAATTACCATATTATTTAGATGAATTTTTTATTCTTACAAATAAAATTTTATATTTAAAGTATTAATACCAAAATTAAAATATTAAAAACAAAATAAATATTAAAAAAATTTTGAATATTGAACATTTTTACTTTATTTTTATACGTGCTATTTTCAAAATTCAGTAAAGATTTGAACATTTTTTCTACACTATAAAAAGTAAGTTTTTTGATATCAAATCGTCATGTTTATAAACTTTTTTTAAAATCTTCATATAACAGATAATATTAAACAAATATATCATTTAACAGACAAATCCGATGAAGCAGCGAAGGAACCAGCCAGTAAGATGGCTGTTAAAAATTCAAAGGTTGCGGAAAAGGAATCAACACCTGAGGATGACGAAGAGTCGGAGAGCGAGTCGGAATCAGAGAGCGAAGAATCAGACTCCGGCTCGGAGGAAGATAGCGAAGAAGATAGTGACGTGGACGACAAGAGAACGGATGCCGATCGCAAGAAGGAAAAAGTACGCGAAAGAATTCAGAATCGTAGAATTGAGGCAGAGAAAAAGCGAACTGTGGATAACCTGCGTGCAGCTGTAGTCTGTGTATTGGGTCACGTCGATACTGGTAAAACAAAGATCCTTGATAAGCTGAGACGAACGAACGTGCAGGACGGCGAGGCAGGCGGTATAACACAGCAAATCGGCGCAACAAATGTCCCAATCGAAGCTATTCAGGACTCAACCAAACATGTTAAAGGAGTAAGTTTGTGAAATGTTATTCTATATGTTTAGAAATTTATTTTTGTTTTAAAAATTCAGAGTAAAACATACTTTCATAAATCACATTAATTTTAGTTTGCAGATAAGGCATTCAAAATTCCTGGCCTATTGATTATTGATACACCTGGTCACGAATCTTTCAGCAATCTTAGAAATAGAGGATCTTCTCTCTGTGATATAGCTATTTTGGTTGTTGATATTATGCACGGGTTGGAACCTCAAACAATTGAAAGTATCAATCTTTTGAAGACTAAAAAATGTCCGTTTATTGTAGCGCTCAATAAAATTGACAGGTAATAATTTTAAAATTTTGCATAAATATGGTACAAATTCTATATACAAAATTTTTAAACGTTTTGAATTTACTAATTTATTCTTATTACTTAGATTGTACGACTGGCAGACTATGAATCGCAAAGATGTACAAGATATTATAAAAAGTCAAACGAGAAATACGCAACTTGAATTTGAAAAACGTGCAAAAGATGTAATACTTCAATTTGCAGAACAAGGTCTTAATGCTGCGATATTTTATGAAAATCCCGATCCTCGCAGTTATGTGTCTCTGGTTCCTACAAGTGCCATAACTGGTAAATTATTTATTTATAATTAACAAACAATAAACTATTAGTATTATTAGATATGATGCAAAAAAATAGAAGTCTCCGTCAAATCCTAATAATTATAGAATCCGTTTATATTGAAGTTAATGGCATTATATAAGTTTTTTTTATTTCAGAGAACTTTTATTTAAACATTTTGGTATTTACATTTTATGTAAATACGTTAGTCATATTATGATTGATGTATACTAATACAAAAATTTATAATATATTCAAGATAATCTAACTTACGATTATCTTAAAATATTTTTATATTACTTTTAAAAAAAATATTGTAAAACAAAACATTTTTTACGAACATTTTATTCTCATTTAAAATAATTTACAATATTGAAATGAGTAAAAATTTTAGATTCAGAATAAATTTACAAAAATGTATAATGTAATTTCTTTTCTTATTTTATTTCAAATTACCAATAGTTTTAGAATAATACAAAAAGAAACAACAATTTATTAATAAAAATCAAATAAAATTTCAGGCGAAGGCATGGGAAACTTGTTGGCGTTAATAGTTGATGCCTGTCAAGGTCCACTGGCCAAGCGACTTATGTTTAGCGAAGAATTACAAGCTACGGTGCTAGAAGTCAAAGCTCTTCCTGGCCTTGGCACAACGATAGACTGCATTCTAGTCAATGGCATCCTTCGTGAGGGTGATACAATGGTCGTGGCAGGTACAGATGGACCAATCGTCACGCAGATTCGTGCTCTTATTATGCCTCAACCCTTAAAGGAACTTAGAGTCAAGGTATTATTTAATAATAATTATTGTTACTACAAAATATATGTAACATTTGCTTTTTCTTTTATTTTTTTAAATTTTTTTTTTCTTTGCATTGACGAATTTAACTTAACTAGCTTACCTATTTTTTCTAATACTGACTACTTTTTACTAATCTAGTCTCCATCCATATGATCTAAACAAATATTTAATTCGTATTTATTTAAGTTAAACATTATATATACCATAACTTTAATATTTTTGGAATCAATACATGCATTTTCATATGTTGTAACAGATGCAACAATTTTTTTTAATAATTAAATATCTTCAATAATATTAACATATTACAATTTTCAAGGGGATTTTAATCAAGCATAAATATTAATGATGCGAACAGTGTTATTTGATAATAGAAATTAAAATCAATAAAATTGTTTTTTTCAGAGCGCTTTTGTAGAACATCGTGAAGTGAAAGCAGCTCAAGGAGTAAAAATTTCCGCAAAGGAATTAGAAAAGGCTATAGCAGGTATGGTTATGTTATAATTGAATGGTAGTTATTATATTGAATTAAATTGAATATTAAATTAAATTAATATCTTTTATTTCGAAAATCTAGGATTAAACCTGTTAGTAGCTCAGAAGCCAGATGAAGTCGAGATTCTTAAAGAAGAGATTTCTAAGGAGTTGTCTCATGCTTTAGGCAAGATAAAGGTTGCAGAACGTGGTGTTTTCGTACAAGCGTCAACTCTTGGCGCCCTCGAAGCGCTTCTTGACTTCTTAAAATCGAGCAAAATTCCGGTAAGTGTCGACCTGCATTTGTTTCTCCACTTTACCTACTAGTTTAGATATATATATATATATATATAT
>UELX01006709.1:0-10273 GCA_900480035.1 Eupelmus urozonus | reverse complement strand
CGAGCTCCAAATTCACACTTCACACCTTATGAGGTGTGAACTTAAAAATTCACACCTTACGAGGTGTAAATTTTGAAGTCTATTGAAATTTACACCTTCTGAGACATAAAAATTCACACCTTATGAAGTGTGAAATTTTATATTCCAATATTATAAATCCAATCCCAGCCAAGTAGATAAAGCCCCTATCCGTCAAGACATTAAACCCTACCTATACCAATCCCTGCATATTCAAAGTCGCGCCTACATCGATGCCCTACTTATTCCAATCGGTAATCTCCCCTCATCAGCGCCTCGCTTCTCCGCCAGATGTCAGCATCCCATAGCCGCTCGCACAGTGGAATATCACTTCAACAGCAGTGCGCGCATCCCCACCAAGCCCCTTTGCGGCCCACAAAAAACGCACACGTGCTCTCGCGCTCTCTGGCTCACAGTCGAGCGCTCGCAGAGTGGGGAAGGAGAAAGAGTAGAGGGAGAGAGCGTAAATTCGTTCGCGGCGCGCCGAGAGAGCGAGAGCATATACGCACGCAGAGAGTCAGTCTTCCTCGAGAGACAGCCGCGGCTGCGGCGCGTGTTTTCCTTGCTGCGCAGTCGTAGGCTCACACGCGCGCGCGCGCGCGCTTTTTTTCTTCCAGGCTGCAAGTGCGCGCGCCAAGTGATTCATCGGTACACCCGGAGGAGAAGTGCCCCCCGAGAGGTAGAGAGGCAGGCTTCGAAAATCTGACAGTGCGCGTTTCGTTCCTCTCTCGTCTTCCCCTCTCCCGCTGGCTCGTTCGGCCGGCCTGTTTTCCGTCTCTCCTGTGCCAGGCTACGTGTATACTTACATACAGCAGAGTGTGTGCAGCAAGACGACGGGCCCATAAGTAAGTGTGCGCGGGGCAAGTACATCGCGTAGCTACTCTCTTACTCGCGCGGCACTGTGCTGCTGCCGTCGGTCTCTCCGTGTATATATAGGTATATAGCTCTCGCGTGAGCCTCTTGTATACATAGTATCCAGTCGATACTGTGAGCCGCGCGCTCGGAACTACCGGAGGAGGCTCGACAAAAATCCGGCGGTGCGCCCGCTCTCCTGACTCAAGTGAATACGGTGCACGCTCACACAGACTCACACACGTGCCAGAGAGAGAGAGAAGGAGAGCTGTCATCATCGCTCGATACATGCAGAAGCTGCGCTCGGCCACACGTGCCTGACATACATACACGCATACACGTATATATAGGAAGATACAGTGGGAGAGCAAGCTAGAGAGAGCAGCGCAGGTAAACAAAGAAGCGCGCTGCTGCTAGCCGCGGCTAGGAAAGCTGCGCGCGCTCTGCAGGTGTGCGCGCCGGAACGGGACACTAGTAAGGCTGCGCCTTCGTTTTTGCCGAGAGTGTGCACGAGTCGCTGCAGCCAAGCGAGAAATGAGCCTGCCAAGCCGGAGAGCCATCTCCGCGGGCCGCTGCAGTCGATAAGGAAACAGAGAGGTGAAAATCTCTCGCGTGCGCCTGCAGTGCGCGGAATTGGATAAACGCACCGCAGCTGTGAGTTCGGACTGCTTCTATATAATACTACTGTCTTCCGAGAAGAGCGAGAGAGGAGAGCAGTGATCTAGCGTAATAGGTAAGTATCGCGTGTCGAGGGAGAGACATTCAAGCCCGTATGTCCGTTCCATATATCTGCAGTCTCGTGGCCGCCTCTCCGCGTCTCAGGCGCGCGCGCAATGCACTTTCGCATGGAGTAGGCCAGCCCGAACTCCAGCGCGCGCTCCAGCCGAATGCAGCAGGCTTTTTTAACGTTAAGCTTGCCCTCTCTCTCGCTCTCTGCACTACACGTGTAGCTATATAGGTACGAGCGCGCGCGCATACATGCTCACACTTTCAGCTAGCTATACGTGTGAAAGCCAAGATTATTTAGCTTTGAAAGGATTCCTTCGCAATGCGACAAGCGCGAGCTCGCTTGCACTCGCGCAATGCAAGCTTATTTTCAATTGCAAAATTTAGCCGACAGTCACGAGGAATGAGATTATGCCTGACCGAGCACTCGCGGCTTCTGCTCTTCCTCTCTGTATTTGTATTGCGTGCTAGAGTATATGACTCTGCATGTAAATGCATTACATATTATCGATTATCTCACGCCGCGTGAGCTCGCTTTTTTTTCTCCATTTTTGCCGGGGGGAAGAGTCTTGAAGTTTCTTCAATGCGGCTGGAGTTTTTTTTTTGTCTGGACGTTTATTCAGGGATAGAGCGTAGGTGGACCGTGGACTTTTAAAGGAGTAACCGGTATTTTATTCGAGTCAAAGCGAAAAGTCCTGATTGCCTCATTCAGCGCTGGGACATTACAAATTAGTAGGAATGATAAAAATATTTCCACTGCTCTGGCCTCAGGTCCGAATGGAATATGAAAGAGTCAGAAACGGGGGCAGCGAGCTTTTTTTGCAGCTTCTTCTTCATCAAGCTTTGATGGAATCATTTTAAGATTCGATTCCCTGAATCTAATTGAAAAATCGTTCTTTTAGCCCAACTTGCTATATACTTTTACGTGTGTACAGTGGATTTATATGCTTGCAGAACGTGTTCTCTTTTTTTTGTAATTTATTTTAATGCATGCAGCAAAGCAACTTTAGCTTCTGAAACGAGTGCGCGTTCTTAGTAACGTTTTGTCATTTTTTCTCATTCGTGCAAACTTTGTGAAAATGGCATTTTGTTTACACTCAGCTTTCTTAACTATTCCTTAACAGTAATCTTTTATTTAAAACAAACATTTACAGAGTTATTCGAGTAGCCAGTAATTTGACAAAACTCATCATTAATAACCCAGCTAATCCCGGCAAAAAATCAAAACAAATCCGGCCGATCAGATAACCAGAAAAAGTAAACGCTCTCATCTGGCGTTTAGTCACGGCCGGACTTGAAAATCAGCATCACAAAGCCAGAGGGACACGCGCCACAATAATTATAGAGCCTCGCTCGCGCGCCTGTAAATAATAAAGCGAGCGGCAGTAGATTATCTTTCCGCGCGCTTTGAATATTTAATCATCGCACGCGCGGCTGGCCTACTCATCGGTCCGATCTTTGCGCGATTAGCGACTCCCTTTTAAGCCTGCAGTGCTCCGCGGGCTAATTAAAAACGGGCCGAAGTTGAAAACGAGGCCGCCAATAAAAAGTGAGAGAGCGGAACACACGCGCCTCATGCAAATGGCCAATTACACGCGGCACGCATGATGCGACACTTTGCTATGGTTGTACTCGCGTAGCCGTTTAACATTGACACGAGAGACGCGCGCGTAACTCGGGGGATCACGTGGCGAGATGCGCAGCTCGAGAGCCGATAGCTGTATTCGTGACTGGTAGTTTTCTTCGCGCGCTGGGATGGCTATGCCGGTAATGTGAGCGTCGAATTAGAGTTTGACGGGTCGGTATGCTGTTAGGTGAGGTTTCGTTTTTCTCTCTTTCCGTGAATTGAAAAGCGCAAGGTGTGACGGGACTTTGTTTGGATTGGCCGAGTTATCCGCTGGTGTACATATTTGCCGCTTATCTTATCTGCCGCTTTTATCTAATGTTGTTCGCGGTTTTTTTTCGCGTTTGCGGTTTTGCCCGTGATTGAGCGAAAACGCGGGACGTGTTTTGCAGTGGTCGTTTGCGATTGTTTTGGCGAGAGCTGTAGTTTTTAAATTGCCCTGCAGTGACGCGTGCGAGATCGAGAGTTATAAATTTAGGGGCTTTGTTACTAGCCTGTTTTGTTTTAAACTATTTTATTTAAAAAAGATATTCGGAATTTTCAAATTTTGAATGTATTACATTTATTATAAATTTACATATATCAAATTTCATCTTTTAACATTCGTTTTCTTAAAACTTTTTTACGGATTTTCATTAATAAATTTTTAATAAGGAAATTAATTTCATGACTTTTATTACTATTTAGTAGATATAAAAGAATTTTCTAAAAGATCATTTTCATATTTTATCACTGAGAAACACAATAAATAATTATTTGCCGCAGGTATCGACATCCGCACACAAGACAATAAAATTTTATTCTAATAAAAAATCCTTGAAATGCAGTACGTGAGTTAAAGAAGGATTGATATAGTTGCATTAATATTCAAGCTTTGTTCAAAGGCAAAATATGGTAATGATGGCTGTTTTATGAACATATCAAAAACCGCTGCACGTACTATAAACAAGTTCTTAAAGAAAAATACATAATGCAGAAAATACACGTAACTGAAACATTAAACTTACCAGCCACAATTTCCTTTACTGAATTCAAAATTACATAATTTCGTTCAACATAGCTTTCAAAAAAATTGAATCGCACAAATGCCTATCTCGTTAACGCGGTGAGCTCACGACACCCCAAAAATAGTAAAGGAAAGTCCCGCAATATCCCAGAGCATTTTAATTAAAGATTCCTATGACGATGGTGTCGTTCGTGAAGAATGCTCGTTTAAAATTGTTTCCCCTAATATTTTTCCATTTGCAAATTACCACAAGCCCATCGTTATAATCAATATGACGCGTTCAGTTAAAATTGACGCAAGCCGTTTTCCCCATTACCTCACGCGCGTTTTCTCTACGAACTATTTTGCGTAATAATTGCACAAATTAATTAAATTCAATCCATTATGTATAAACCGCTCGCGCCATTATTCCCGGGCCGTCCTCTCGCCAATGGAAAATGCACGCAACTGATTACGCTGAATGAAAACAAAAAAGGGAAAGGAAAACTTTCATCCATTTCCAATGGCTGGCTTCGGAAACAGGCTCGGGAAATTCGCGATTACGCGCTGTCTAACTGGTTGTCGCTTGACTGGAATTCCTGATTTTTGTCGTGTCGCCGGTGTAAGTGACTCAATCGTTCCGTTTTTTCGCTCTCAAAATAGGCCTTTTTTCGCAATACGTGCGCGTAATTTCTGGTTCGTCCCCTAATTTAACGCTGCAGTGCTAAATTGTAATTGCACGTGGTGGGTGCAAAAAAAAAAAAAATGGAAATTCGAAAATATGTGTAGCGAGATTGCGGAGCGAAACGCGAGCTGCAGCGTGCGGCACGATTATTTTCACATTAGCCGACTTTTCTCACGGCGAAATTCGCGCTGAGCAATTTTAACGGACGCGTCTTCGTTTGTTTTATTCGCAATTTTGCAGGTACAGTACTGGCCGCGTAAAGTTTTCTGAAATGCAGATTTTCTAGGTTGATTTACGTCGTAAAACGTGAAGGAAAAAACTGTCGGATAAAATGAAGGATTGATCGTTTGTTAATATCATGCTTTTAAAAACAAAATATTTAAATAATACATACTCTATAATAATAAAAAATGCAAATTTTAATTAATAATGTACAATATTATTTAAACTTTAAATCAAAATTAATATTTTATAATAACAACCTCGTAGAATGCGCATACTGTTTTGATTATAAACTTACGGTAAAATGTTAACAAAGTAAATTACAATACAGCCCCTCTATACACACACTGTCAGAACTGCATTCTCGCGAAACGCGAAAATAAGCATGCAAAAAACGGACAGCGCAATCTCGCTTAAAGTTTACACTGTAACGTTCAATTTTTACGGTGCTTCGAACGAGTTATAATTGCTTTCTAAGGATACGCGCCTCGAGAGCACATAGACATTTTCATCCCGCGGCATTGAGAAATGCAGTATAGAGAGCACATGAATAAATGAAGTCGCACGCGCTGTACGCGTGCGTTCATTAGGCGCACCTGCAATATAAATCTTTTCATGATATCCTTCTTTTTTTTTTCGTCGCCCCGAGCGCGTCTATTTGCTCTCTTTCATTGTACGCTATTGACCATTGAAAGCCGCAATTTGCCGCTCGGCGCGCTGTTTTTCCTTCGGGCCGGAAAAAAACGCCGATTATTATTTCACTGTGTACGTATGTCACAGAGTGAATGCGCGCCGAGTGTAACGCTGATTCACCGCTTTATTATTCTTCCTCGTTATTACGGGATCAACTTTGCGGCTAGGCGCGTATCAATGGTGTATGTAACTCTGTAAAAGTTTTGTACACTGCTAACCTAATTAAATTCTACCAATTAATTATAGCTATGGGATAGATAGGGAACGGAAACCGAGACTATGAATTATTTTGATTGAATTCCGGATAGTTGGATGCAGCACGCGCGCAGGGCGTGGAATTTGGTGCTTTTACGTCAACTGATACTAAAGTGGTAGAAGGATTTATCAGTGCTTGAGTGTTTTTATAATTATCTTTCTAGTAGTTCCAAGAAGTAAAAATATATGTTATTGTAAATCTGTAAAATTGATCTAATAATTAAATCATTCGTTAAAGTATTAATCTAATCTAATCTAAAAATAATGTTTATCGATAATAAACCTTACGAAATCGATCGTTTAAATTAATAAAATTCTGATAAGCACAATAGATAAGGTCTTTGTCAATTTCACAGTGACGATAAATTAATTTTTTCCTCTTGAATAACTATAACTTTCTTTGACAACCTCATGTGTACAAACTATAAAATTTTAAAAATTCAGTAGTACGCGCCAGGTACGGTGAGACAGCGCTACAATATACAATATTTCTTGCGACTGAAAAATTTAATTAAAATTTTTCAGAAATACAGCCTTCATAAAGTCGGACACGTGCGCAGGCCAACCGGAACATTTCAATCTAAAAATTTCCGATTTTTGATATAACGCTAGAGAGCAAGAGAGAAAGAGGGAGGAAAAACGCGCGATAACTCGCTATATCGCAGCAAGACCGAAAATTTATGACTTTCGTTGCAAAACGGCTGCCGCCTCCGCCCTCGGTCGCTCTTTTTTTTTCGTCGCGTAAACGTCTGCCGTCATTCTCTTTCTCTCTCTCTATACACGCGCTCGTACGTATATAAGGGCGAGAATAAGCGAGAGACGGAACTCAGGTTTAATCGCGGCTCCGAGGCCAGTAAACAGTGTAATAAAAATGTCACAGGCAGCTCGCTATCGGCGTGCGGCGTGCCACGAAATTCAATAAATCCATGACCGGGATGATTAGGTCAGTATAGCCCCGACGATAATCCGTGGCTGCGGAGCTTATCAGGCGCGACATTTTTGGGAAGAATAGAGGTAGAAGGGACGCCGGGGCTTGTAACGTCGGATACGCTGACGTGATTGGCTCGATCAGTAGTTTGCTTTGCACTCTTATCCGCGTGGTAATGGGAGTATTTTTGCCCCGCTGATACGACGAGTTTGAGGTTGAATGGGAATTGAAAGGAAGCTTTGTGGTGGCTGATGGCGTAGTCCTTGTGCATACATGAGAGCGTATAAGAAAGCTGAGTTTGTTCCGGTTTTATGATTTCATCAATTGTATTATTTCAGACTTCTAAATTTTCCATGGTAGTAGAGAAAAAAATTATTTTTATGTAAATTATATTTAGATTATTCACCTTTAAGTTTGAAAGTCTATGTTACGATTTCTCTTCATTCAAAGTGACCAGGTTTATAAAAATTGTGTTTCTATTTATCGGCTATTTTGAATTGTAGAATTTTATCAGATTTGAAATCTCTGTCTACGAAAAAAATAGTTTCATGAAACAAATCTGCATGAAAATCAGATTTGCGCAAGCTTATCTTCAATATATTTGAATTTCGGAAATCCTCTTAGTTCCGTTTGCGTAATTTGCACTGACTATGCTACGATATGCACTCGTACTTTCGTAGGTTTTATCTGCTGGTGAATTTTTCTCTCTAGTCGAATAAGCAAAAAACCTGTATTCCTGCATTTTACAGTTTTAAAATTTGAAATTTGTTTCAATTTGTTAGCATAAATTCCCGAAAAGAACAATATTTTTCTAGGAATTTTTAATAACGCCACCGTTACAATTTCACCAAAGTTTATACATAAATAAAAAACGACATGAATACAAATTTTTATATTACATATATACGATGTGCAAACGTGACCCGATTTCACAGATTACTCAAGCGTTTAGAGAAAATTGTTCACTCTTTTATACTAGAGTTAATTTAATTCGCAAGGAGTGAACACGTTCAATTCGAGCTAATCGACTTTACAAACGCTCGGCTCAAAACTGTAATTTTTGTCTCGAAAAAAACTTCAAGACGTGCTGTAGTACAATATTTTGCGTATCTATACTAAGAAATGAAAAGATTTGAAAAAGCACGTTCAGTGATTTACCTGTTGGTGTCATTTGTTTTTCTTTTGTTTAAATTCTTTTTATTTTGTAAATGAAATAAAACGCAGTTGAATAAAAAATAACTTAAACGCCGGGTGATTCAAACTTTTTAATCTCTAAGCCACATTTCATATTTAATTAAAATTGTTGCTTAAGTTTTTAATTATTTCTGTCAGTGGTTAAAAACACATTTATTATGACCGAAAAATTATGTTTTTTACATCATCCCATTGCAATTTTAAAATGTATATCAACGAATTAGTACGATCTTCTATGATTTTTGAATATTCATTTAGTAATATACACGGTGTTTTCTATTCACTTTTGAATAAACTGTGAACGATTAGTCCTACACGAAAATAAAAGGAATTAATATTTTACCTTGTAAAAACAACATTATATTGGAATAGATATGCCGACAATGAATCACTTAGACATTTAATATTCCAATACTATGGTCAACATAATAGAATCAATAATGAATAATTAATTATACCTGTAAAAGCAACACAAATGATTCCAGAAAATCTATATCGATGAATCGCTAAGTACTTTTCAAATAGCATAGTTTTTACGAGGAGATAAGGTACGGAAATAAAATACCTATTCGACTTAAAAGCAAATTAATGTACTTTCCAAGCTTAACTATCCTGAACCACCTATGAACCTAAACAAACAAATTTCGTAATAAAAAAAGTCTCCTGCACCTACCGCATCATTAAAACTTGCTCGCTGTGGAAAGTCCAGCTTTAAAAATAAAGCTCGAATACAGCCGGCCAGACGCAGGCGTACATATATACATCTTGCTCTCTTGTGCACGTTGCAGGTCGCAGCAGCGGCGGGGGGAGGCGGCAGGTGCAGCGCGCTGAGCTAGCTCTTCGCCGGCCGCAGAACGCGCAGTCTCCTGCCCGCGCTCGGCCAGTTATAAGCAGGCGCGCGTGCATGAGGAAGGGGAGCGAGTCCTCGGGGTCATCAGGTAGGTAGTTATGGTGTCACGTGGATGCGATGACTGTGGTGGCTGCAGCAGTGGCGGCACCGTGGCACCGGGCCCACATCTATAAGGCCCTGGCCTGCATCGTCTTCGTGCTGATAGCTCTGCAGTACCTGCTCAGCGGGGCCATCGATCGCAGATCCATCGAGACCATATTCACCATTAATACCAGTCGGTGAGTTGAGATTTTTTACTGGGAGGGGTTTTTTTGGGGTACGTTGGAATGCCTGTGTAAAAAGTGGAAGTATATTGAAAATGTTAAATTAGAAGGTTAACGGTGATAAATAGTAAAGAAGTATAGCTTTTGTGAAAATGACAAAGGTGTGACTTTTTGATTTAAGCTTTTTAAAATGTTTATTCTCACACAAAGGATAATTTATTTTGCTGGTAAACTTATGTAAAGTGACATTTTCTCGGTGTAAATATTTTTCGTTTAAAATGAACATTTTACTAGTACTGCTATCTCGGAAACGTTTTCACAAGTATAATAAAAATGGTTTTATAAGTAGTAGGGTACATTAATTTACAGTATTTTCAAACCTCAAATTATGTGTACACATCTTATTCTAAGAAATAATTCTTAATAACGTAGTTCTGTAATTACAGTAAACCAACAACTTTTGATTATTCATAATCTTTTTATTTTAAAATTAATATGCAAAATGCTTTTATACAATTTACATTACCGGTTTGACATTATTTTCAATATATTTTATTGATTAACAAATTAACTGTTTAAAACGCATAATAAGTATATAAAATTTGAAGAAGGCTTCATTTCGCTGCTTTTCGCAGTAAATTTTATCCAAGGGCAAATCAATTTCCATAAAACAATGTTAAAGAATTTTAAAGCATTTTTAATGTAGTCGTGTTTCGATTTTCCATAATCATATGGAAACTGCTGCTTACAATTTTTCTATATATAAATATAAAATATTTTATGAGTGTTTCTGCTAATCTAAAATACATGAAAGAGAAATGTTAAAAAGTTATTTTTTTTTTAATAGCAAATATATTTATAGAAATACAAACCTTTTAAGGACGTTCTCTAACTGCAGAGTTGCTCATCTCGGGTTTAAATTGGAAAATTATGTTTTAAGATATTATATAGTTATTATCTAATCTAAGAACCTTAAAA